>BQNB010049630.1:0-41946 GCA_026074375.1 Tanacetum coccineum | reverse complement strand
GGATTTCCCCAAACTAATGGCAAGCAAAGGCTAGGAAGCTCGAGTGGACCGGGACAAAACACCGAACATGAGAGACTTCTGAAAATCTGGTTTAATCCTACAAACAATCACAACAAACAGCAAACACAAAGATCGGAAGTATACAAGCCTCCTCACATCACATTAGAAATAAGAAAGAAAATAGAAAATGGATAAGCATGGGGTGCCTCCCATGAAGCGCTTTGTTTTTGGTAACCGAGTCACATAGCTTGACTCGATCCTTGAATTCATTCGTCCTTAGGGAAAGTCTAGAGATCTGGGACAACCATGGGCGGTATGTCCCCTCCGAAGTAGTGCTTAAGTCGGTGACAATTCACTTTGAAGTTTGATCCGTCGGAGTGAGATAATTTGGTAGTGCCATATGGAAAAACTTCGATTATAGTGAAAGGGCCGAACCATCGGGTTTTAAGCTTTCCTGAGAATATCTTTAGACGAGAGTTGAAAAGTGTAACACCCCCGAAAAGGGTCGCAACAGAATATGATGTTACGGGAGTATTACTTCATAGATCAATAGCACAAGTTATGAGAACGACCATTATAAGGATCATTTAAATCTGATACATTGGATTTCATAAATGGTTCGATACAAAAAGCTTATATGCTTAACTTGTTTATCTTGGAAAGGTAAAGATTTCACAACATAACAATGTTCCAAAATGTAATGCATGCAAATCTTTATGAAAATGTGACTTCAAATGACGACCAGCCAATGTATCCGGGACTTGTACCTTATTGACCTGAGAAAACATGTTTAAACTGTCAACAATAATGTTGGTGAATTTATAGATTTATGAATTAAATGAAGCGGATAGCAAGATTTTCCTATAATAGAGTAACATATACAATATCACAAAAATGTATTACGAAATGCACTAAGCTCATGACACCGAAGCTAAACAACGTATGTATTTAAAATATACATATTTGTCCAACAACGCCCTCAGTTCCCTTGAAGTTTAAGGGTTGGCATTTCATGAAGTCATGATAGGTACAGGCACGTGCAGGTTGCACAGGCCTTCTGATTCCTCCTCCTGAATTTTGGCTATCGTCATCCTAAGTTAAGTTACTTTGAATTGCCCGATCAATCATAGCTTGAATGGATTCTGGAGTCATGGCGTCATTTGTTCCTTGTCTTGTTATAGGCATGATTCTAATGATCATAAGAACACAATCTACGTGAGATATAATCACAATGTCGATACAAATGGATATAATAACTACACCACAACACAATGGAAAATAAATAACATGAAATCAACCATAACATCATACGTTAATATTTCATGATATAATGTTGAGTCGTACATGATTTGTTTGGATACAAAATGACCATAATAGGTCTTAGTACGGAAGATGAAAATACGTCCTAGAGTCTATTAGCTGGGAATTACCCATAAAACTTAATAGACTATACAAGATAACTAGAAATGAAAAGTACAACTAACAGCTACTACCGGTATCCTCCACCGTATCAATCCGAGCTCCAGCCTCTAGCACATGGGTACGCATAATCTGTCTGACTGCATTATCCTCGGCTCTCTAGCGCTGCCACTCCATACGAGTCATGTGAGTCTCCAGTGTCTCAAGTCGCGCCAACAATACCCTGTTCTGCGCCTCGGACCAAAGATAAGCCTGGCGTACCTCTTGTAACTCTGTCTCATAAGCAGTCCTCTGACCTCTCACTATATCAATCTCAAGTCTAATGTCTCTGCGGTCAGTTTATGCATCAAGAAGCTGTGTATAGAAGTCTTCACTCTCTCGCTTGCGAGCCTGCACCTGGTAGCTGACCCTCAAGTTAACTTCCTCAATGGAAGTCATCATCCTATGCTCAGAAGCCTGTAAAGCTTTAGCATAACCAACATCCTCTGCTCTGTCCACATCCCTAGCAATAGTTCGTGCCTCATGACCAGGACTTCTAACCAAACCATGTCCTGACCCAACAACATCAACAAAATCATACTGACCTCTAGATGATCTAGCAGCAGCAGCAGCAGAACTCTCTTCTATATCACAACTAGGTGGGGGAGCAGTAAGTACAAATCTCCCTCGAGGTGGCATATCCTCCTCGAGGATGTCATCTTTCATACGAATCATGGCTGCCCTATGACCCAGTGGTGCCTGATCATAAGTAGGTTTGATGGGAGGTGGTGATGAAGGTGATCCAGTGGCAAAAGCATTAATAAGTGCCTGGGTAGAAGCAACCATGGATGGCTGAGGTCTAATAGTTATCCTTGCTCCACGGCGTCCAGGTGATGGTGGTGTAGCAGCAGTCTCATCCTCCTCAAATGGTTCAGTTTCATCAGAATCCTCCACGGGCTCATCCTCCTTAGCTTCTTCATCCTTAGACTCATGCTCCTCACTAGGATCCTCCTCGGGATCCTAGTCATCATCCTCGCCATCCTCAGGCTCATCTGGATAATCAATAGAGCCTGCATCAGTATCATCCTCCATCGGATCTGAGTCAGCCAGGAATCAATATGAATCAGCGTCCTCAGCATCAGGCTGATCCTCGACCGGCATGTTCTCCTCTGATGAGTCATGGTGCTCTGGGTGCTCTGGAACATACAGTGGTACATGCTCGTCCAACTCCATAGGATCTGGTGCATAAGCAGGTGACAGTGGGTGTGCTTGCCCGTGTTGAGCGACCTCCTCGTATGGGTCCACATTCGGGATCTCGCCAGCATTCATAAGTGGAATACCCCATGCTGATGGCTCGCCTGAACCAGAAGATACGGATGTATAGGTAACGGTGGATGAGGCGTCGTCAGAAGACATGGCAAATCTGTAACCATAATATCAACTTGTATAAGTATATTATATAATACCCTTGGTAATATACGTAATGCATTATAAACACGTATATAACTTATGCAAGCACTTAGTAAAATCAACTAATGCTAGAATGATGCATGGCATGTATACTAGACGTAAATTAGATATTGTATGTCCCTTTGAAAAACCCTTGAATGACACAATGTTGAAAACGGTTATAGTCCAAGTAAAAACGTTTGACTTGGTTCTCTATAACATTGGCTCTGATACCAATCTGTAACACCTCCAAAATGGGTCGCAGCGGAATATGATGTTCCGGGAGTATTACTTCATAGATCAATAACACAAGTTATGAGAACGACTATTATAAGGATCGTTTAAATCTGATACATTGGATTTCATAAATGGTTCGATACAAAAAGCTCATAGGCTTAACTTGTCTATCTTGGAAAGGTAAAGATTTCACAATATAACAATGTTCCAAAATATAATGCATGCAAATCTTTATGAAAATGTGACTTCAAATGACGACCAGCCAATGTATCCGGGACTTGTACCTTATTGACCTGAGAAAACATGTTTAAACTGTCAACAATAATGTTGGTGAATTTATAGGTTTATGAATTAAATGAAGCGGATAGCAAGATTTTCCTATAATAGAGTAACATATACCATATCACAAAAATGTATTACGAAATGCACTAAGCTCATGACACCGAAGCTAAACAATGTATGTAACATCTATGAATCCAAATGGTATACGTTCGTCGTTCCGCCCAACCGGTAAACTAGCAAGCGCTACTTGCCCGAACGGGGATGTTAATCCCAAATAGATCTATTCATAACATTCACGCTCACATAATGCAATTTACAATTACATCTATGCAATTAACAGTTTACGATAATGAGCATAGTGGGTTATAGCTACTTAGGCAAACTCGTAATATTTGAATTTAAAATGTACTTGCATCCATGTTGAAAACAAACATGATCTCATCCCCGAGATTTGATAAATGATTGAAAAGATATTGTGCTCATTATAATATCTACTTGAAACATTTTTTGGGATAGTCGTTACGATTACAATATATACTTGAAACATTTTAGGGATTTTAATATAAGTAAACCTAATATGTCGGTTTTAGGCGTTCAAGTCTTGTATTGTGCGAAACTTGTAACACAGTAAACCTATATAATAAGTTTTGGGATTTACATTTATACTTACAAAAACCTTATGAACTCCCAACTTTAATTTACACTTTTTAAGCATATTTTTCTCAGGTGAAATAGATGTATACATACTTGATGTGATTGGAGTCTCAATTTTACAAGATTTCTTTCCAAACGACTCAGTTGAGGTCTTCTCCTCCTGACTTTTGCAATGGGATCATGAAGTAACGCTCCGTAAATACATTCCGTGCGACACCAATTTTGGGGGTGGTTACAATTGGCATCAGAGCCCAAGTTTAGAGAGAACAAGGTTTGAATATTACTAAACTTATAACCACTTTCAACTATCACAATTTCAAAATTATTTTACGAGACGGACATACATACACTATTTGTTGCAATAGTTGGTCATACTAGATGCTTACATGATTTATATACATGTTCGTAGGATAGACAAACACTAGAACCCTGTTGAGGTATGGTGGGTTGCACCATAGCCTCAAGACCATGCATAATGTGCATGCAATATGATAACTATGTGAAGTTAGATGAACATAAAAATTCGAGTATTATCCAACGTCGAGTAAATTTATTAATTAGGTCGAGATGTGTACCAATTCATGACTGCATCTCAAGACAGTTCTTGTTTGATGAGTTGCGAGATGGAGCCATGACAAGATTGTTACACAACTCGAGGTACTTGATAAATTCCCTCGAGGATGGTTAGGACTCGTGAGGCTTTATGTGAAATAATTATGTGTAATTATAGTGGTAAGACCACTATATGAATATTTGTCTGTTATGTGCAGACACACTACTTGCTTACTTGCGGACGTGACTTAGGTATATATACTATATATATATATTATTACATATACTTACTATCTTTGCATACTCTACGAATTATTTATATAAGATTATTTAATATAAATACTAAGAACATTTCTTTAGGCAAGGTGTATTATAAGCTCGTAGGAAGGGGCCCTAACCTAAAACATTAAGCTATCGAAATATGATATCATACCATCAGTAGGCGACGGAAAAATCAAGGGGTCACAGGGGTGATGGTCAGCATGTTATGGTGGCCAATGCGCAGTGGGTGACATTCAAATTGACCATGTACAGTTTGCGGGGGTGGAGCGAGTTTGCAGCTTCAACGCTACTACGGACTAAATTGGAGGCAGGGATGGTTGTTATGTTGTAGGTGGTGAATGTGGTATTTCAGATATTGGCATACTTGATCGGTAGTATTATGTAATTATTGGCCGGTGAGTTGGGAATTTGGAGGTGACATTTGTGTCACGTTGGAAGCTGTGTTCTGTACCTCAAACTGATGTTGAAACTTTAAGAGGGGCATCTCACTTTGTGCCGCGCTTGTCTTTGGGAATCGTACCCATTATAAATCCATGATAAGGTTTTGTATTGTACGAGTTTGTTGGGGATACCGTAGCAGCAAAGAGACCGACAGTGTGGGATGAGTCAGAGCTGTCAAACTGTCAATATCGTTAGCAGGTCTTCACCACAGAGACTAGGAGACGTCGCGATCTGGCCTGTACGTCGAAATAGCACGCAGTAGTGTAGAAGAGTGTGATGCATGGTCAATCAGATGAATTAGCTAGCGTCTGAGCTCCACTGGCGCTAGGAAAGGGGGGTTGGATGTGGTAGTAAGAGCATGAATGGTACAGACGACGACCGCTCTTCGACTACCTATTAGAGCTTCTTTGTAGAAGGAGGCCTACGCTAGCACTATCTCATCATCTTCTTAGCTGTATGAGACAGATCTGAACCCTGATGATTGATTCTACATGAATCTATAGGGATGCAGTCGGGTGGTTCTTGTGTTGGATGTAAGGAGTGGACAGCAACTCGCGCTATAAGAGAGATATGATAGTAGATCTCCTAAGAACACTATCTTGCAGCAAGTGAGCCACTCCACACCAGCGTCTCGACTGATAGATTAGTGAGAGACAGACAGGCCAACATACAGTTCATTTAACACACACAATTAATGGAGTGACGAATACTTGAGTTATCGGTTTATCACATACAACCAGCATACTATGGATTCTCCAACACACTAATACAGTTCGATCTAGTATGCAACAGATACAAGATCAAGCTCTCAGATATGATCTACTAAGTCTATGCACATTCTTGCAAGTACTAACAACAATCCCAGATCTCTCTACAGAAGGTCTATCAGAGTCAGTTAAGTCACACTCTTCTACAAACACTTTTCCTTGCATGTTGAGCTACCCACGTGATCATAGCGAGCGGAAGTGTCTCTTGTCCTCTCATCGAGGCACTAAACGCGCTCTCCTACACATTAGAAGATCCTACTACACAAAAGCACACACACACACACACACGATCACGACAGATCTAGAGTAGAGAGACTATTACGCGTGACGGTCATATACTTCACAACGTCACCCATCAGAGAGTAATGTGACACACACACACACACACACATCGCATGATATCTCACAACTACAGGCAATTACCTACATACATTCCTCACCCACACCTAACCACAGCGCGACTTCTATCTCACATCATCAGGACACTAGTACCGATTACTAACTAAGAGATTCGCACTGATCATCTAGCAAAATGGCTATACAGCACACTCTTGCGACAGCTCTCAACACACACACACTTCATCAAACTCTGAGCATACAGACTTCGACTCTGTTGAACGCTATCTAAATGATACAACTACCGAACGGTGGGGGGGTGGATCTTATTTGGTAGGGGGAGTGGGGAGACAGGGTATACACACCAACACAACACTTAACCACTACAACAACACACACATATGCATAGGTTACCTGGAGGCACAGAGAGAAGACAGCTATGTCTCTATTGTGAAACGTGACTAACACTGACTGTTACGATCTATACACATGCAACATATAGCGTCATAGATATAGCACATTCACATAGTTCAGGCTACGTATTCAGTAGACATCTCACACACACACAGATACCACATCACATATATCACATTTTACAGCGGTGTAGATATCAACATTAGTGTATATAGACTAGGAGTATATCATATACTATTGTCAGTATAGCTGGGTTGTGAGATACAAGAGTGCGAGTATGAGGAAGTCCTTACTAAGCGATGGTCTTGTAGTGATCACATAAGCGAGATAGTATGGACGACAGGTTTTTCAGTGATTGTAGTTTAAATACTAAGTTGACTTGCTACATATATTACGCCATGAAGTCGGGGATCTATACTATAGTCACAAGGTAAAATTCCAACCTAGTTCTTTCTATTAAACTTGGCTCATGCACATCTGAATCAGATGCTGGATACTCGACCGATATACACTGTCAAATATTCGCGAGAAAGTAGCAATCGTCAACGAGCGATCAAAGGTATACTATCACAGGAGAGACGTCACATTGTATCGATCATGTGGATCCCTGCTCTGCCAAGACAAAGTACCAGGCTCTGTAGACTACAGCCTGAAGCTGCAGCGATAGATTGAGGAGCAAACTGACATCACAGCGTATGATATCTCGTATATCTCTCTGCAAGATGCGCCTATATTGAACATTATCAGCCAACGATACACTTGCTACAAACATAGGATAGGCGAGTGCGAGAAAAGAGGCTACCAATTGCAAACAAACAATCTTGCGAAGATGATACTCATAGCATCTATGATGATACAACGCTGAGTACAACAACATCAAATATATCATTAGGCTTTAAATCTATAGTAGCGCGATCTTTCACCGAACTCTCAACTATTATACACAAAAAGATCTGCTACAACACTGATAACAGTTCCCAAGAGGAATTAACATATGTGGTCACTCAAGCTTGATGCCGCTTGAGAACTGGTTAAAGGAAAGACACTGTAAGTATAAAATGCTGAGACGAACTTCTCTCAACCATTAAGACATAACATGAGAGTTTGCACATAATGAGTCCAGTTTTCAAGACAGATACACTAGAGACCGCTATAGGGCCAATCTTGTCGAGACAATAAACCACTGATGCAATACACTGCAAGGAGGGTTCTCCTTATACATAAACTGAACATCCAAGACTGTTAGAAATGTTCAGGTTTTCTGTATTTAGTTGTAATCGACTACTAAAACCGAATATCAGCCAAGAAATTCGTCCTTCACGACTGTACATATATTAATATATGCATGGAATCACGACTAGAGAGCAGTACACCACGGCGAGTTGTTTATCTATGCACGTCGAATATGAAGATATCAGTAACAGAAACCACATAGAGTAAACCATAGCTCAAGAGTTACCAGATAGTTAGCTCAACCGTGTGTAGATGTATATATATATGCGCCTTAGAAAAGTGGCAGACAACATACTGACCTGCACATCAGCACTTAGCTTAGTCTTACACACAAGTCTCGAACTGTTTGCTTCTAAGATAGATATGAATTTGACGATGTACTTCCTAAAGTCAAACTGAAACAACTGTGTCGGACTGTAGGACTCGCTGTACTTATAGTAGTACGCGTAATAAATCCTATAGCCTTATCGCAGACACTCTCTTATTGACACTTGATACTTGATATTCCTAATGGTTCAGTGTAGTATATACGTTGTACATTGATGATCCATATCGTAGCACTCACAACACAATACCACGTTGAGTGCATACTACCGATCGACGGTGTACATAACGATTCTCCGCAACACGAACACTTATCGTCAGTCGAAGTTCATTTCGTATTGGAACAGTCATGAAATTATGCAAACGATAGCTGCACGACGCACTACTCAAAACGGTATCAACAAGTTTTCTCAAATGGTTGGCAATTCATGAAATCACTAGTTGCGATATTTCTAATAATAGTCTATAACGTGCATAGTATTGTGCAAGCAAAAAAAAGAATATGTGTAGGAGCCAATTAACATGGCGTATTTAGATTTGGCCTGAACGATTAGGCGCGGGGATATCATATAGTAGACGAGATACACACGGATATACTCTAAGTATTCGCGTAGAAAGGTACCATTACACATGTCGCTGAAGTGATAGCAAGTCACCATTAAGATCTTCCTGCATCAAGAATAATCAATCTTAATCTTTGAATATATCAGATTCACAGTTCCTTGTACACGTATTACATAATGTAAGTTCGTGATATAGAATCTAGATTAGCGGGGTACGAAAATCAATGAATTATACAGTCATACCTAAAAAATAACTCATAAGTATATACGATGCACGACGTCATCGTTTCTCACCTATAGGCTCGAGCGGTTGCATCTATATATCCAAAATGCTCTAATGCGACGCAAAATGCGTCCGAGTCCCAAGATCAGTCGCAAGTCACATCATCGAATCGCTTCTAGGCACAGAATACTACGTACTACCATATAGCTTGCTCACTACTGTGAGATCAGCAGAGTTAGCATGCTTCGTAACAGTGAGACGAAGAACCGACCCAAATTAGAATATATTTCATTACGTAAGTATGACACTATCTAGAGGATTATCGCTTATAGGTATCGCCTTCGCGAAGAGGAGACGGTAGCGCTTGTAGGTTTAAAAGAGGTCGAGTGGGAAGTTAAGAGACAGCCTAGAAGTGTCTTGAGGACCTTTCAAGGTGTATGGAACAAGTTGCAATCCTGTTACTGGTACTAAGCTTGTAGTAGATAAGTTACATAATTCCGCGTAGAACTACGACAGCTACCAAGCCTGCGTTCACAATCAGCGCATCGTTCAACGTATTCAGAGGCCACTTTCGAAATGTACTGAATAGTCTGAACAATAGTACCCTTATGCTTTCGCTGTTTAGGTGCGACTACTCACATCTCTTGGTGATACGGTATTGCTCATTAAAGTTTAGCGATACGAGAAATACTAAGCCGAGTGGAAGGTCACATGACTATATACCTAGATGGCAAGGAGTAGGAATTTTGATGGCTAAACAGCTTGCAGCCTATGCTAAGATGCGTATTTAAAGCCTAGGATAATAATCTACAAACCATATTGTTTCAATTTAGGAGTTTCGGTAATCAAGAAAACTACTAGTTTATAAAGGTTCAAGTGCGGTCCTAGACTACGTTAAGGATACTGACGCCTAAATTTCATGACTGTCAAAGATAGACCAATTTAGTTAAAGAAACCTTATTAGTCGTTATATCATACGATTATCGCCCCACTGTTCACTCAATATAGCTCAATAACCGATCCCGTTAAGGTGTATTTTCTGGCACATATGCCCAGGAACTTCAAGGCCACACTCATTTTCTATACTCCGGGGAGATTGGCATAGAGCCGGTACGAATGATCATCTCTTCGCACCTAGCGCGTATTCTATAATGCTCTAGAGCTAGTTTTATTTTATATACCTAGCTTGGGTCGGATCCAATGTGGACAGTTAGCAGACGAGGTCCAGTAATCATATTTAGAACAAAGTGTACACTTTTTTCAGGAGTTTTCTAGCGTCTGTATTCTTCAATTAGCGATAATTTTATCAGAGTTTTCGCGTGTTTAAATATAAGCATAGTAAGTTTAAACGACATTGCTACTCGTCTTGTTGGCGCCTCTAGTTCCGAAAGTTAACTTAGTAACTTAGACTTGCCTTAGCTCGAGATTCCTTATTA
Source organism: Tanacetum coccineum (assembly GCA_026074375.1). Taxonomy (NCBI): domain Eukaryota; kingdom Viridiplantae; phylum Streptophyta; class Magnoliopsida; order Asterales; family Asteraceae; genus Tanacetum; species Tanacetum coccineum. The sequence continues at coordinate 31,355 of BQNB010049630.1, read as the reverse complement.
TATTAGAAGGTCACGTAATACACCTATGTAGAAGAGGATCACTGTATCGGACCGGTCAGTAAGGAACGGAGACATAGACAGGGATTGCCGGAGGGGTTATTATATGTGGCTTGTATATGTGAAAAAGAGTGTGAGGAGTTCAAGGTTGGTACATTCCTGTCACCGAACATTCTATCGCAAAAAGTATAATGTCGGACCTCTTCTCTTGTAAGTCATTCCCGACTCTCAGAAGAATATTAAAGGGATTCAACGCATACACGGTGTCAGCCGACACTGGACAGTGCTCTTTGGTTTCGTGCGGTTTGGGGATGAACAGTATATCGGTCTAGCCGTGGTAGCTTTACCTACTCAGTCGTATTTCTTTTATAAACTATCTTCGAGCCAATATTATATTGTGGAAGAGTACTCTCCGTTCTTGATAGACAGTGTATTAATACTTTTAGTAATCTACCCATCGTAAACTTTATTCTTTTCTTGCTATTATAGAAAACTTAGAATATTAAAACGATTACAATTTTCGTGAGATCTTAATCTTAACGTTGCTTAGCATATAACGGGCTGATGTTTTACGGTTAAACGTGCTTGACGGCGGAAATGGATTTTATATTGCTCGACAGGCTCAAGAAGATATAGTCTTGTGACTCGAAACTGCTGGAAATCAGAGTTTAAAGGGAAATAGACGCCTGTCGTAAAATGTGGCTTGTATTACCACTACTGTGTCTTAAGCTCATGTAAATATTAGTCAATAATGTACCATTGGCGGACCAACATCTATACTAAGCCATCCTATCTTACTTTTCGAACGATCTACACTCGCGTAAGTTGGGTTGACTCGTTAATAACTGAAGACCTCATGGTCGCGGAGTATATGGCACGTATCTCTGGCGAGAGATCATCACGGTTATCAAGAGCCTTAAGATATTGACCCGAGTGGATGGGGGACCAGCATTCGATTAAATCTGAGGCAATGAGCAGTTATTAGGTGAGAGGAGAAACAAATAATTTTGAGAATTCATTGGTTCACCTTAACCTTAACTCAGACTATCACGGGCTTCACCTGGTCAGAATATCTTGAAGAGGCGTGATTGCAATGCCATTTCTAACGGTTGTCCTTATGGCTATCTTTGCTAGATCCTGGACAGTATATCGATAGTAGATTCCTTACTTTACTAGTATACACACGTGGATGTAAATGCTCACTATTTAAGTACAACTCTATTCACTAACATAGATGACACTACTTGTAGTTGTAAGCGAGAACCACAACTGAAAGTATGCTGCAACCCTGCTGCTGCATTGACCATCTATTGTCTTTGCAAGTCATACGTTAGTAATGCCATTCTCATTCTGGTGATGTTATAGTACTTACTATTGCGCGATCCCGGTTGATAGGCGGGCTCGGATGGCCGACCATGGATTGACTCTTTGAACACTGAGAGACCATTTACCGCGAGGAACTGCTGAACGACAACTATAAATGCCTTTAGGCCTACTCAATTGATCTATCGTATCATTACCGAGCTTCATCTAATTATTGTTACGACCCATTCAAGTTGTCAAATATAGACATTAAGTTGACTTAATCTTTCATCACCAAGTTATACACGCAAATCAAATATGTTCGTAACGACTACTTCGATCAATGACTTCAATATCCTGATACAGGCCGCTCACTCGAGAATACAGCAGTGCGCTTCTAAACGCAATATGTGTAGTGCAACTGCACGTATTTCACAAGTTTAATCAGAAACCGACTGATCGTCATTAATGTGATCTACCATGCTAGTATAAGTAATTATTTGGAGCGTAATGAATCGTAGAATGATAAAGCTTGCATTTTTGCGGTAGTAAACTATTACCTCTGAATACGTGAATAGTTCATGTGTGGAGCTTAATAGATACCGGAACGGTTACAAAGAAGTTAATCAATATCAAAATAACGCATACCTAACTCAATAGTCCAATTCTGATATATGCTGAGGAGCGTAGTTACCGAATTCTTTTTTGCCCCTATACAACTATATCTTGTGTAAGCTTAAGCCAAGACATTCGATTATAGGGGTTAGATAGTTGAATATGAGCTTTTCCTGGTGTAGTTCCGGACAAAAGGTACGATATCTTTACTCAAGTCCATCGTTATTATGTCACTGAAGCGTCGTAACAACTTAGGAGTGCGGGTCAACAATGGTGGGAAGTAATAGCCACAGAACATTGCTGGATTGATAGGGTGTGGCAGGAAAGTTATTGACGATCGCGAAAGGAGACAAAGGATCACAACCAGACCCTGCCTGACGCCGGAGAATAAGAAGATACAATGTAACGGGAAGATGTGACGGGGGGGGGTTAGGCGGAAAGGCCTGGTAAGGGCCATGATAGTAGAGTCATCTAGGGACTACCGAGCCATGTGCTTTACTATTGTGTCCAGAAGAAAGAGGACGGACTTTTCGTTGCTATAGCCATAAATTAACCAGCTATAGAAAAACAGAATAACATTAAACACAAAACTACAATATTATAAATGGTTATCTAATGAGACCTCTATTATTGTATTATCTATATGTCAACTTGACATGAATCTTAGTGAGCCCATTTCAGTTCATATTTATTCCAATGTATGTTTTATAGTTCTGAATATTATGCAGCTAACGATGCATCTCTAATGCTTGACGTTTCTTCTTCTAAATTACACCATTGCCTCTCTTTCTGCATTACATGGATCCATTTCGACTCGACTTAAAACGGTTAATAACCGGGGGGGGGGTCTACTCGATGGCTTGAAGTAATACAGGTACCTTCATAACTGTTCGGATCTATGATTTATGCCTTGATCGAACCACTTGGAAAAACTATAGGATACAACTGATACTTTTAGGTCCTCTAAAGAATTACTGTAAGACTAAACAAGGAGCACTATACGTCTGGGCATAAAATTAGATTATCGATAGGTTCTAATAGATAGATTTTGCGATAAAGATCAAATGATGGATACCAATCTAAATTTGACGAGAGTATCCATTAAAGTTTTACTAAAACATGTTGCATAGAGATATTAAGTCTAATAACACTAAATAGCTTCACATTTTTATTGCTAGAGCAATATTTTAAGATCTTAATGTCACAGAGGGGCTAGTGTAAGCTTCGACCCTACAAAATATCTAAACCCGAACGTTTAGCGATCCAACTAATCATACATAGTGATTTAGTTTAACCTTACTATGTTATTCTATTAGTAACAAGTAGTATGTAAACACTATCTATGTCACAAGGCATATTACGCGGGGAAGCATTTGCATAAAAGAACCGAACAAACCTGATTAGTTCAAAACCCTAAAAATTCAAACGAAGTACATATCAAATGCAATAGCATATTCTAAGTATCAACAAGTTGTGGTAACCAATGCTATAGAGTCAATCTACAATCTAAGTTAAAAGGCATACCTTTTAGGTAAAGTGTACTACACTTGTGCTATGTTGTCTATCTCACGAAATTGCGTATAAATACTTAAAGTTTTGTTAAATAGCATAGATTCTGATAGCGTAGACATGAGGGTAATAGTACTTTGGTAAGGTTCCAGTTGGACTCTGGTGACTCACTACGGTAGTCATAAACGATGACGGACGAATCGATCCTGTTATAGTGTAATTCCGCGCCGAGTTCTTATGAAAATGAGATAAATACAGACTAGTCGACGACTTTACTGCACCGTTTGATTATAATACTCACTTAGCTAGATTCAAAGACGTACATACAATACTGATTTAGAGTAGGCTGTGATACCAATCAGGGCTTTACAGATCCCTACAGTTACACAGAATTCTCGAATCATCAAAAAGCTTCGAGGGACAAGGCGAATTCAAGGCTAAAATACCATAAATAAGTAATAATTTTACTGATACTACTTATCCATATATAAAACTATCGTAGCGTATCGTTAAATAGACGTAAAAATGTGGGGACATATAAGTGATTTAACTTGCGAGAGTACATCGGACTAAAAATCGACAGACAGTATGTTATTGTTCGCGTTTACTTGCTAAAACGGCTGTCAACTGTCTAATTACGCAGCGTTATAACTCTATATTCCAAATTCATTAATAAATGATAACTTACACGCTACAAATCTAATCTACATATTCATCATCAAACGATAGTGATGATATACGCTAAATTTCAAGGACTATCTTATGGAGTCGTTAATTGAGCTTAGTATATGAACCAATATATGATGTTCGAATTCATTGGTAGTTTAGCTCAGGGACAAATAACATTTTAACGCTAAACATGACAGTTTATGCGAAGTACCTTCTTTTTAACGGTTATGCAGCGATTTATCGTACGTTCTATTACTATGTTTGACAGTACTTGAATATTACGGACTTTTAAAAAGTAATCGCTAGCAATCACCGATCTGCACTATAACTTGTATACGATCATTGATGCCATGTACGAATCGCTTCATAAATGACCCTAATGAACTACAGGCATGTGTCTCTAAAACCGTCATTGGCCATCAGTAGTAAAGTCCCATACGCAATGGGGATGAGCGTCATCTACACAACACACACACCTACTACAATAACCGCCATTAAGAAGGTACATATTATGATTACATGGTAGCATTGTTATGTGAGCAAAGCACCCACACAACATTATCGTTCCGTACGATACATGTCGATCGCACTATCGACGTATACATAATGAAAACGAGTCTAGATAGCGCATGATACGCACATTCGCGTCAGGGCGAATGATTTTATGCGACAACGTGATAGAAGATAGTGCCACAAGATAATGTACCATCAAGTTAGCGCCGATGGTTGAACTATCCTAACAGCGTGTCATTCTCGTCTCTTAGGTGAGCATATCAAGATATTACGTTTGCCTATAGGCTATCTATATCACATCGTATTCATGATCTAGATCGCATGATAAATAGGATCTTAAGTACTATACCTGGGACTGTAGAACGCGAGATCGATTACCTATCCAACAATGTGGTCGAGCAAAGTGGCGCCCCTAAGACGGGGACTTGCTCAGAGTATGGGAATCGGTCTACGATTTAATCTTAGAGATACATTTACTTGGTTGCAATCTCTTTGCACCCGAATCTGCAGTGAAGGTATGCTACTGCGGAAGCACTGCTATTCTTCAACTAATGCACGCGAACTCGTGCGAGTGACCAGAATATCTAGTTAAGTCGATAAATTCTGCCTGGATTAATACTATTAATTGAGAGCATAACCGTAATCAACTGAAGCGGTCTAGCTCATTCTCTGTCTATTGCTAAGAGCCCAGCTACTACGGAGCAATCTTTCATACCGTAGCAGAGTGAATCAATTTTGAACAGGAATTAGCCTCAAAATGATTGTGGGCATGAATCATAGTGAAGATCCGTGCAATAGAGTTTGAGTCCGACTAATCGGATGCATCGAGTATTAAGCGAGGCGTACGAATGGGGGTGGGGTGGGGGGGGGGGGGGGGGGTGGGGGGGGGGGGGGGGGGGGGTTATTAAAAGTGTACAAGACGCAGTACGGTGCGTTGGTGTACGAAAGAGTCGACGTCTGTCTGCGATGGTACCGCAATGAGATTGGCCATCGTGGATACCGCTTATGATAGGCTTCCCGTCACGCTCAACTTATCAGGAGGACATAACGACAACCTGTGTTCTAGCATAACCCCTTACAAGCTCTGTGTATGCGTACCATTATGCTGAGATGGCGAGACAGATGCTAGCAAGGATCATGCGCGAATGTAAGTAGCTATAGAGCCATATGTGATCTTGGCATATGAAATAGTTCATAGCTAACTGGATTACGTGTCGATCTTACATACATGACGGCAAGGCGAGTCATCTTGGACTAGGGCACCGTCATCATACGCAGGGTACCTATGTAACAATTGAATGAACCCATATGAGCATCCGTTAAAGAATGACGAGCTTTCGCTAAAATACAAAGACAGAATAGGCTGATGTACGCTTGATTACTACGTTTAAAGGAGAGACAATTCCTCGTAACAGCGTTATTCCGCTATGATTGATCAGAAGCTGCAATTAACATGGAACTCTACGGAGATCACCAATTCGTACACATCACTTTTCTCACTAATAACAACATACTGTAGAACCACATTGCAATGTGGAAGTATAATTACATGAGTCACCTCTACCGCGATTACTTACATCTATTCTTCTACTAAGAGAGTGCGTAATTTAGTGATTAATAAGTAATGTTACTATTTACTCTTCAATGGAGATGACTAAAGATCTATGCACAAACACGCATACGATGATGAGGAGCGATTATTGTGCTCTTTCTAATTATCACACTATAGATCTGACAAGATATGTGACCTAAGCACATATGTCTCATGTCTTGGATATCCGTGTTCATTACAATATATACGTGAAACATTTTTGGGATTTTTAAATAAGGAAACCTATATATGTTGGTTTATGTGTTGGCAAGTCTTGTATGGCGAAACCTGTAACATAGTAAAACTAATATATATTAGTTTGTGGGATTTACATTCATACTTACAACAACCATGAACTCACCAACTTAATGTGACAACATTAAGCATATTTTTCTCAGGTGAAATAAATGTATGACATACTTGATGTGCATTGGAGTCCAAATTTACAAGATTTCTTTTCAAACGACTCAGTTAGAGGTCGTTCTCTCCTGACTTGTGCAATGGGATCATGAAGTAACGCTCCCGGAAATACATTCCGCTGCGACCCAATTTTGGGGGTGTTACAAGCAAGCTGTGAGTGATGTTCGACAGCTTCTTGGCCCGAAACACATCGCCGATCACTTGACCGCATCCCGGTTTTTGATAGAAAAGGTCGTCCCAAAATAGTGGTTTAACATCTTTTGAAAATTGATTTCTTGCTGAGTTGACATTCCTTTGACAATGCAATTCCCGCTGGTATGTTTTGCATAATCGGCAACCACGTGTACTTGGGTCCACCACGAGATTCACCAATTAAGTATCTCTAAGAAAAGTTGCGTTATTTCCTTTGATCGAGAACGATTTTCATACGGGTTTTCTATCGTGAAAGATGATCGGCCGCTTAGTTCTCGGCTTCCTTCGGTATCAATTAAACTTTAAAATCGAATTCCGAAGAGGAGAACTAACGAGGCAACACTTGCCTGGCATCTTTTTTTAGCAAATAGGTACTTAAGGGCGGAATGATCCGTATACACTATGCTTTTATTCATGATGAGGTATGACCGGAATTTTTCGAAGGCGTACACCACGGCTAACATTTCCTTTTCATTGGGTTTATTTGATTCGCCGTGGTCATTGTTTTCCTTGCATAATGTTAATAGCCTAAAGTGTTTCCCAATTCGTTGCCATCGTAACCGCACCTATGGCATAGTCGCTCGCATCACACATAAGCTAAAAGGGGTGGTCCCAGTCTGGAGCAATCATAATTGGAGCTTCCGTAAGTTTTTTCTTTAAAATCTGAAAAGCTTGAATGCATTCTTCGGAGAAAATGAAAGGAGTGTTTTTCTCAAGGAGATGAGTCATGGATCGAGAAATTTTTGAAAAGTCCTTGATGAATCTACAGTAAAAACCTGCATGTCCGAGAAAACTCCTAATACCTTTGACAGTAGTTGGGTGAGGTAATTTAGCAAGACGTCTATTTTGCTTTGTCGACTTCTATCTCTAGTCTTTGAAATTGTGTCCAAGAACAAAAAAAAAACGATGCCTTCTTTCACCATAAAATGGCTTTTTTCCCAATTCAGAGCCAAATTAGTGTCTTCACACCGTTTAAGCATCTTTTCTAGATTGGAAAGGCATGTAGAAAAAGAATTTCTGAAAACTAAAAAGTCGTCCATGAAGACTTCCATAGTCTTTTCAATCATATCATGGAAGATAGCCATCATACACCTTTGGAACGTGCCTGGTGCATTGCATAAGCCGAAAGGCATGTGGCGGTAAGCAAACGTTCCGTATGGGCAGGTGAATGTGGTTTTCTCCTGATCTTTCGGATCGATTGGTATATGAATGTAACCCGAGAAACCATCGAGGAAACAATAGTATTCATTTCCTGCGAGTCTCTCGAGCATTTGATCCATAAACGGAAAAGGGAAGTGGTCTTTCCGGGTGGCTTTGTTCAACATACGATAATCAATACAAAATCTCCGTCCCGTTACAAGTCTAGTTGGTACTAATTCGTTTTCATCATTGGTCACTACGGTCATCCCTCCTTTTTTTGGTACACAGTGTACTGGACTTACCCAAGGACTATCCGAGATTGGGTAAATCAATCCAGCATCAAGAAGTTTTTCAACCTCTTTCTTAATGACATCGTGGATCTTTGGATTAACCCTTCTCTGATGTTGGACTGCTGGTTCGTAGTCCTCTTCCATAAGAATTTTATGAGAACAAAATTCTGGGTTAATACCCTTTATGTCGGAGAGTTTCCAAGCGATGGCTCGCTTTCAGGACATTAGAACCTTTATGAGAGCGGTCTTTTCATCGACACTCAAATCTTTGGCAATTATGACTGGAAACTTGTTGTTGTCTTCCAAAAATGCATATTCGAGATAAGGCGGTAAGTCCTTAAGTTCGACCACGGGAGGTTCATCGATTGAAGATTTGGCAGTTTTGGCTTCACAAATTTTAAGTTCCTTTTTGTTTTCTGGCAAATAATTTCCTTGGTTCGGAGGTGGTGAAGGATCACTATTAAGATGTCCTTAGAGAATAAGAATGTCCCCCTCGGGGTCATAATAGGATTCATTAACTTCTGGTGAAGTTGGATCGTCGGCTAGAGCAAGAAAAGCAACAGCTTCTTCGAGAAGTAGAAAATCACTATCCCCGAAAGGAGTGAGAGTCAGAGAAGAATTTGAAACTATCGGGTCATATCCGGGAGTGGGATTGCCACTGGCGATCATGTTTGAAAATCCTAGAACTTCCTGAGAATACTCCTCACAAGCTAATTCAACAACGTCAAATCGGTTCACCGTCATATCATTATAATTAACCGAGTATCTCAAAGTTTGATTAAGATTGTAAGTTATGGCCTCATTGTCTACTCGAAGGGTTAATTCACCTTCGTACACGTCTATCAAAGCACGACCGGTCTTAAGGAAACACCTACCGAGAATTAGAGGTACTCGAGGGTCTGGTTCAAAATCTACGACCACGAAGTCGGCTGGAAACTAGAATTGACCAACTTTAACGTTGACATCTTTAGCAATACCGATTGGTCAGGAAATCAAACGGTCTGCTAGTTCTAGTGTCATGCACGTCGGAGTCAGGTTTGGAAGGTAAAGCTTCTTCCACACAGAAAATGGCATGAGATTTATGCTCGGGCCAAGATCGGCCAAGGCTAAGCACTCATCCATTCTGAGAAATTTACATGGAATAAGGAATCTGCCAGGGTCACCAAGTTTTTCGGGCAACTTGTTAAGTATGACTGCCGAGCAATGTTCGTTCAAAGGGGTTCTAGCCATCTCACTAAGCTTTTCTTTATTTCCGATTAAGGCTTTAAGAGTTAAAGCAAATTTAGGCATTAGAGTCAAAGCATCCATGAAGCTAATTTCGAAACTCATATCTTTAAAGATTTCATAGAATTTCTCTTTTTGTTCGTTAGCATTTTGACGGCGCTTCTCATCATTTCGCCTTGAAGGATAAGGAATCGACGGTTTCGGGTTAGGCATCGGTGTACTAACTGGAGCAACAACTGGCTTGGAAACTGGATTTTGGTTTTCAACTGGGACAACCGGAGGTTGGACGTCTTCGGTAATTCCGTTATTAGTAGGAAAAATTATGTCCTTTGTCACCTCGGTTCTACGTTCCACTACTTGAGGAGAAGAAGTAGGAATCGTAGGTCCTTGATAAACAACACCACTTCGGGTAGTAATACCCTTCAAGTCTTCCTTTGGGTTAGTAACGGTGTTACTTAGAAGAGAACCTAAACTTGAAGACGAAGCGGTATTGGAATTTACGAATTTAGAAAGCATTTCCGTTAAATTTGTCATTTAGTTTTGTAAACCTTGGCCTTGATTTTGCATATTCCTTAATACAGCATCATTAGCCTTGACATAATTCTCAAAATCGGTCTTCGAAACACCATGCATTTGTGGAGCGGGAGTTTGATAAGGGTGAGCTTGGTAAACCGGTGGTTGACTAGTCAGAGGTTGATAAATTTGTCCTTGGTTGAAGTTATTTCCACGATTTTGATTGAAATTGGTTCCCCGATTTTGGTTGAAATTATTTCCTTGATTTTGATTGAAACGGTTTTAATTGTTTTGAATCGGAGGAAAACCAGGAGCTCGGATTTGGTTTGCAACCATTGGAGGTCTAGAATTGGTATTTCCTTGATTGAAATTAGTTGTAGCAGCTTGTGAAACGTACTCTTGAATGTTGTCTCGATAAACATTGCCATCGGTGGCTGGACAATTTCTATAAGAATGAGTTCCTCCACAAGTTACACAACTTTGCTCGACCGCTTTTACGGGTACGGGAGCTTGGGCTTTTTGCTTGTCGATAAGCATAGTCTTCATCATATTCTTAAGTTCAGAAACTTCAGTTGTAAGAGCAGCAACATCGGGTGAAATTCCGGGGGTAGATGAATTCGAACTCACTTTGGCAACGACTGCCTTGTTTCGTGAATTACGAACTTTGGATTTACTCTCGATAATTTTCAAGCATTCACGAGGCATCTTATCCAAAAAGTTTCCACCCGCAGCGGAATTCAACGAATCTTGATCATTAGCATTCAAAGCATTGTAAAACGTATCTAATTGATGTAATTCTGAAAATCCGTGATGTGGGCATGCTCGAAGAAGATCATTAAATTGATCCCAAGCCTCGTAAAACGATTCGTCAAATCTTTGTTGAAATCTCGTGATTTTGTTTCGAAGATTTGTCGTTTTTGAAGGAGGAAAGAATTGATTAATGAATTTTGAAACAAGATCATCCCATGTCAAAATTGATCGAGGAGGTTCTTTCTCTAGCCAAATCCGGGCTGAACCTTCGAGAGAAAATGGGAAAAGCATAAGCTTAATTGACGTGCTCGGGACGTCCGGGAATCTCATCGTTGAGGTGATCTTATTGAAATAACGGATGTGAGCATGTGGATCCTCTTTATCATGTCCGAAAAACTGCTTGTTTTGAACAAGATTGATCAAACCATGCTTTAACTCAAAATTAGCATTGATTTCGGGAATTACGATTGCATCCTCGTACCCCTCGGTGGGTGCTTGGAGCAATTCCGCCATAGTCCGGTTATCGGCCATTGGAACTAGGGGAGGATTATCAAAAGGTTCTTCTAAATTAAATGGTTCTACAACAGCCGGTGGGGCTTGTTGTTGACGGTTATGGTTGCGGGTTTGAGAACGAGTGCGCATGCACAAAAATAAGTTACACAACTTTGCTCGACCGCTTTTACGGGTACGGGAGCTTGAGCTTTTTGCTTGTCGATAAGCATAGTCTTCATCATATTCTTAAGTTCAGAAACTTCGGTTGTAAGAGCAGCAACATCGGGTGAAATTCCGGGGGTAGATGAATTCAAACTCACTTTGGCAACGACTGCCTTGTTTCGTGAATTACGAACCTTGGATTTACTCTCGATAATTTTTAAGCATTCACGAGGCATCTTATCCAAAAAGTTTCCACCCGCAATGGAATTCAACGAATCTTGATCATTAGCATTCAATGCATTGTAAAACGTATCTAATTGATGTAATTCTGAAAATCTGTGATGTGGGCATGCTCGAAGAAGATCATTAAATTGATCCCAAGCCTCGTAAAACGATTCGTCAAATCTTTGTTGAAATCTCGTGATTTTGTTTCGAAGATTTGTCGTTTTTGAAGGAGGAAAGAATTGATTAATGAATTTTGAAACAAGTTCATCCCATGTCAAAATTGATCGAGGAGGTTCTTTCTCTAGCCAAATCCGGGCTGAACCTTCGAGAGAAAATAGGAAAAGCATAAGCTTAATTGACGTGCTCGGAACGTTCGGAAATCTCATCGTTGAGGTGATCTTATTGATATAACGGATGTGAGCATGTGGATCCTCTTTATCATGTCCGAAAAACTGCTTGTTTTGAACAAGATTGATCAAACCATGCTTTAACTCAAAATTAGCGTTGATTTCGGGAATTACGATTGCATCCTCGTACCCCTCGGTGGGTGCTTGGAGCAATTCCGCCATAGTCCGGTTATCGGCCATTGGAACTAGGGGAGGATTATCAAAAGGTTCTTCTAAATTAAATGGTTCTACAACAGCCGGTGGGGCTTGTTGTTGATGGTTACAGTTGCGGGTTTGAGAACGAGTGCGCATGCACAAAGTAGAAAAAGAAAATTTAAACTAATTTTTTTTATATATGAGTTAACAATCTATTTTAACGGATAACGAGATAGACAACTTAAACCAAATAATCAAACTTACTTCACGGTAACTCTTAAAATTTTTACTTGGTGAGCCGTATTTCGTAAATGACACAAATGGCAAGTTTTTAAATCTTTGATTCGAGTTCAGAACTTACTGATGGATAATACCTCAATGGAAGGTATTATTTGTTGGTGTTCTTTTACCGACTTTGTTTATTTTATTATTTTTTTTATGGACAATTTTTTTTATTTTTGATTTTTTTTATATGATAATTATACTAATAAAAGAAAAGAAAAATATTTTTTACTTTTTATAAACGTATACAAATATTAAATTTAGTAAACTTATAATGAAAAAGACCCCAGGGCACGATGGTAGTGGTGTGTTGTGTGAGGCACTTATAAGGGTTGAGGGTGTTGAGGTCGGGGGTTCGAGTCTTGCTCACCCCCGACTTCCACCTTCCCCCTTTTTTTATTTTTAAAAACTTATAAAAACAAAGTTGTAGATAACCTGAAAACAAACAATTTTAATAAAAGAAATTATTTTTGAAACTCAAGAAATAAGCTGGAAATAGCTTTAAAAGAAAAGAAAAGCATTTAACTATATCTTTTTGGACTTTTTATTTAAATTTTACAATTCAAAATGCTAACAATAAGCTAAAAGCTACTATCTATCTAAGACTAACCTAATAAGCAGATATGAAAAGAAAAGAGCAAAATAATAAGAGGGAAAAAGCTTAAATAAGCTCAGCAGTACTAACTTAAAAGTTAGTACTGCTAGCTTTAAACTTAAAGCTGTAAAACTTCTAAAACTAAATAAGCTAAAAGCTAACCTAAATAAGCAGGATTTTACTTAATCTTAGACTTAATAATTACTCTAAACTAGAAACAAGCACAAATAAGCAATCCATAAGCTGAAAATCTAAATAAGCTCTTATAGGAAAATTTTAAACCAAACAACAGGATGTAAACTTTGAGCTTAATTTTAAGTATGCAAATAAGCACTTCAGGATTTAAGACTTGACTTTTTAGAGAGCTAGACTTAAAGGCTTAATGAAAACCCTTTTTGAAAGAGCTTTTGCAAACAAGAGCTTATAGAAACAGCTTTGTGAAAACAGTCAAAATACTTAGCAGTTACTGAGTTTGTTTTGAGTTTTGAAAAGACAAAAAGAACAATTGCAGCTTAGAAACAGATAATCAAAAGAGCTTATTTTGAAAGAGTAAGCTAATACTAATGATTAATGACCCTAGACCTACTTGTGCTATGAAAATCAAATCCTAAAAACTACAATTACCATCTGAGATTTAAGCTAGAAAATGGACTCTTTGTTGTTTTCATTATCTGATGCAGTTGACACTAGACTCAAAACCATAAGTGCAGACCTAATGACTATCCTAACACTCTTCAACCACAAAACTAAGGCCTACAAAAACACTTATATAAGCTAGAATTCAATTAAGCTTAAAATCCTACTATAACTGATTTAAATGCTACAGATTCAAGATCAAAGCTAGAAAATCTTATGAAAACTTTATCAAACTTAATAATCTTACTAGAAACCTAACTTACTAGCCTACAAATGTTTATTAAACTCAGATTTAAAACTTAGAGAGCCACAAACAGTTCTAACCCTTGGTTAGAACTGTTGTGCCAAACACCCCTTTATAAATTCTCAAACTCATTTTAAACTTATGAAATTAAAATCTAAAACACAAAACTCAATTACCAGATGATGCACAGCTTTTAACAACTAAAATGAACTTATAACAATAAGTAAATAAGCCAGAAACAATAAGCTACTATCTATGCTCATTTTTTTATATTTTTTATGATTTATAAGACAAAATATCAAAAACAAAGATCTAAACTACAAAAGCTAAAAACAGATGATCAAACATTATCAATAAGCTCAATGAAACAGTATTAAGCACAAATAAGCAAGTTTATAAGCAAAATAAGCAAATTATAAACTAGAAAGTTAAGACAGAAATAGAAATAGGAACTTACCAAAACCTTAGCTAAACAAAGGCAATAAAAGGCTCAAATGAGCTGTCTACAAGCTCTAGCTTATCAATGATGAGCTAGTAAAGGTCCCATAAGCTCTTCCATGGCATAGTGATAGTCTTAGTATAAATAGAGGTCTTTGTAAGCCCATTGGGGAAAAATAATAATACATCAATTTTTAGCTTGAGTCTTAAACATAGTTTCTAGTTTTCTTTAAGTTATTATCTTTTAATTCTAGCCTTGTACTCGTTTTAAAGTTTAAAGAAAATTTGATGAATTTTATGTTTTAAGCTCTCTTTGCTTTTAAGTCTTGTTATGTTTCAAAAGCTACTATAAGCTCTCATTTAAGCTCTTTTGTAAACTGCTTTTCATAAAAGTTAACTTAGATATATTAAATAGTATAGAAAAAAAGAAAAAAAATCAAAAAAAAATACTCTCTCTCAAATTACCAAAGCTTGAATTGGATGATAAGCCAAAAAGGGATGGGCTTATGGATACTTACTAGCTTGTCTTTGACAAGCAAGAGCTTGTAGAACTTTGTTTTACCCTGTTTAGAGCAAAGGTAACAGTAAGTCCTTCTTTTTAAATTTTTGCTTAAAGTTACTGTAGCATAGCTTATTTATGCTTTTAATTGCTTATTATTGTTCTTGCATGCTTATTTATCTCTTCTGGATGCTTACTTGACTTTTGTTTAAGATTATTGTTAAAACTGCCTAGTTATATCTTTTTTAGCTATTTGCTTATTTTCTCATTTAAGTGCTTATTTGTTGTGTTACTTTGCTTATTATTGTTTACTTTTTCATGTTATAATCCCATTTTTCAATCATTGTGCTTAAATCAGTCTTTTTAGCTTAAAATCTTGTTTTAAAAAATCTAAGGGGGTGTTTGGGACAAGGGAGTAAATGGGTCATTTTGGGTGGAAAAACAATTTGGGTCATAAGACTTCCTTTGGCCAGCCTTTTTAAGCAACTACTAATATGTTTTTCCAAGTTTTTAAAGTTTAAATATCATTTTCCATGTTCATAGTAAAGTCCTTAAAATCTTTGGTTTTCAAAATAAATTTTTAGTGTGATTTGATTAAGCCATCTTATTCAGCTTCTAAGTCTTGATTTTGTGTCTCATGTTAGTGTCAAATAGAATGGGTTAAGTTTCTTTGGTTTTCTTTTAGTTTTGTTCAAATCTGTCAAGACTTTTTCAAGTCAGATTTTAGTAAAAATAGCATTTTTCAATCCCATTTTTCAGACATTAAACCTTGTTTTTAGACTTTTAATTTTTGAGCATAAGCTCATTTTAAGCTATTTTCAATCTGTTTTCACTTTATTTCTAGTTTCAAGCCCATTTTACAGCTTATTTATAAGCTGCTTTTTCACTTTTTTTACTTATAAAATTTTTTGCCCTGGTGCTATTGGCAGTCCCTGTTGGGAAATACAAGTCAAAAGGTCAACGTACTGCTAAGTAGAAGGTCAAAGTACTGCTAAGTTGAAGATCAAAGTACTGCCTTCTTAGTATGGAAAAGTCAACGTACTGCCGTTGTTAAAGGAACTTTGAAAGATTAACGGTTACAGTAGTAGTTATCATGTAACAGTTAAATTAGTGATTAGTATTAATTAGTATTTGTGTCATACAAGGACTGTACACCTACTAGAGTTATCCTTATGTTTATAAAAGGATCTCTAGGAAGGCATTAGAACCCTTGATACTTGAATTACTTAACCACGTCATCAATTTGGATTTACCCCTTGATTTGAGTAAGGTTAAATGCTGAGGGAGATGATGAACCGTACAAGTTGAATTACCCGTGTTTTTTTTAACTAAAAGCGGGTTTAACTTAGGGTGTCGGCTGTTAACTTGGGCTGTATTTAAGGATATTGGGCCATGTGTTTTGTATTTAGGCTCGGTTTAGTTAATATAGATAGATAACGGGTGTTAACTCTTATAATAAAAAGAGTTAACGACCGTTAGGGCTTGGGGGTTATTTTATAAAATGGTTTAACAATAAGGGCTGTTATGGGTATTTTTGAGATTTGTCATTTAGTGAGTTGACTTTGGTTGACCAAGGGTTGATTGGAGTTGACTTTTGACCATTCTTGTTATCAAATTCTTGGCTTTTGTACACTCTATCCGTTAAGTGTCAGTGTTTGCTCCGGTTTTGAACGGTTTATCTTGTGATTTTTGCTATATATACCTACACAATCACATAGCAAAACATGCAATATATAGCATTTAAAGCATAAATTTTATCTTTTTAGGGCAATTTTGATATAAAACAGATTGTGTTTTCACACATATCAACCTTCTTCAAAAGAATTAAGGTCTATATAGGTCAGAATCACAATTGGGATTTGTTTTCTCAATAATATCATCAACACTATAGTTTTGGTTTCCAACATGGCTGTGCTTTTCTTCAAGATAGAAAGGATTTTGAAAACCTAGAGCTTGTTTAGTGGTATGATCATAGAAAAAATGAGGTTTCGTCAACATGTGAACAGTTTGTGCGGATTGATCTCTTTTAAAAACAATATTATCTAGCTGTTTGATCCGCTTTTCTAAAGCTATTTCCCTATCAATGTTTTTAGTTTCTTCTTTCTTAAAATCATTTTTGAGAAGAGTAACCATTTGCATTAAAGATTCCTTTTCTTTTAAATGTTCTGAAAGAGATTGTTGAAGAAGATCAATCTCTACAAACTGTGCACATGAATCTTAAATGTTATCTTTTCTCTTAAAATCAAAATTTTGTACTTCATTAAACACTTTAACTTGTTCCTTATATCTTTCAAGCTCAACAGTTAAAGTATCATTTACACTTTTATTTTCCAGATTTATCTTGGTACAATTAGCAACTTGGTTTTTATTTTATTTTTAATAATTGTTCAATCACCAGATAATATCAAATGCATCTTGTTTGTACAATGGGAGTTAGAATTCTGATAGCTTGCTTGTTGTGATCAATCTCATACATGAAGAATATGGAATTGATTTGCTATCACTGGTTATTTCAGTTTTCTGAATGGTTCACAAATTCGACTGTCAAAAGACTGGCATCACTTGCACAACTTGGATTAATCATATTTATTATTCTCATTATCATGATTGTGTACTTCCAGCAGAGATATGAACCATAAATAAGATAAATTCACATGAGAGCACCTTTGAGCCGTGTTAAGTTCATCACAATCAGAGTCATATGCATCCAAATCATCAGCTTGATAAGCAGCATTGTGAGTAATGACAGTCTGTGTGGCTTGACCTTTTGGAATTCCTGGATCTGCCAAAAATGCTAGTTCATCCTCATGTAGAATTTAAGCACTTGCTTGAGCTTGAACCAATAACACTTTATCTTTAAACCATGAATTATCCATTGTCCTCCTTGGTTTAGTGAATTGTTTGGACATATGTCCTTCCCCTTTGCAGTTGTAACAAGTAACAATCCTTTGTTTCCCTGAGTTACTCCCACTTGCTCCTGGAGTGAAAGTTCTTGTAGTACCCGCAGCATAAGAAATTTGTCTCCCCTGAACTGGTTGTATGGTTACTCTTCCATCATTATTTTCTTGGGTTTGACGAGTTCCTCAACTGGTTGTTGGTAGTAGGATAGCGGGAAGTGACTACAGCAGACAAGAATGACATCACATGGTTGATAGCATCAATTAGATCATCACCGTGCTTGAAAACTGGAATAGTTAGACCTGATTCTAATTAGGAAAATTCAGATTGGTTGACTGTGGGACAGTATTCAATTTGAGGGATGGATGATGATGGAGAATAAACGTTGTGGTGAATTGAGGTTTGATAATTGTTGGGAGGATAATTTATTAAATGAGGTGTTGATGATTGATTGACTGGATATTGTTGAGATTCAAAAGGTGATCCATACTGTGAAGATTGATAAGGTAAAACAATTTGTTGATGTTAAGAGTTCTGGTAAGAGTGCTGATGAGATTGATAAAGAGACTGTGTCATTTGGTGAGATGCAACTAAAGCAAGAGGATCGGAGTTGCGTTTATGAATTAATCGAACTTCATTTGCATGTCGTTCATGTTGTTCCAAGTGAGCATGAATCTGATATCAGTTGTTAGTATGCAGTCTTTGACCAACTTAACATCGTAACGGATTTGTTCTCTTCAAGCAGGAAGAGTATTCAGAACTGGTATTGACTTGAAAATTGCTCAGCGGCAATTTGTAAATATTTTCATATCATTGAGTAGCAAAGGTGATTCTAAATAGTTACTCTTGTAGCGACTCTCCTTTCTTGTATGTAAACTTATCAAATTCATCGTACAGCTTACACTCTCGTTCTTGCTTCGTTAACGACGTTCCTTGCATGAGCAGTTTGATTTTCTCCCAAATATCATTGGCTACACGATGTTGACTAACAAGAGCATAAATTTCAGTTGGAAGGCCTTGTAGAATGATTTTTATTGCTTTGATTTGAATGGTTTCTGCGGGAGTTAATTTAGTATATTCCTTTGGTCTGGTTACACCATCCACTGTAATTGTTGGCCAAACAAGTGGACCTTTTTCAACAGAAGCAAGAATCATTCTACCATGAGGTCTATTTATCATATAAAGTTCCATTATGCTTTTCCATGAGTCATACAAATGTTTTTCAAGCATCGGTGGTTTATTGTCACCACCCGAGAGAAGTGACTTATCAGCAAGAGTCGTTATTGATAAAGTGGTATCAAAAAATTTACTGATTGATCGATCGGTGGTAGAAAGAAATTGTGTTTTATTAAGTTGTCTTTTAAGTGTTTGAATTTAAGAAACTACATGGGATTTTACATTTCTTGACTAAACCGGGAAAACAATTTAATGTTTCACGGGATTTTACAAGTCAAAGAAATAAATCATATAATTTTGAAATTTGAGTGGTTCAGTTTCAATTAAAATTCACTAGTTCGGTCTATAACTAAAAGTCGTTTAGATCGGTTCACAACTAAAATCAACTAGAATCGGTTCCAACTGGAAATCAACTAGATCGGTTTATAACTGAAATCAACTAGATCTGTTCCAACTGAAATCAATAGATCGGTTCCAACAAAAGCAACTAGATCGGTTTTAACTAAACTAAACTAGATCGGTTCCAACTACAAACAGCTAGATCGGTTCCAACTGATATACACTAGATCGGTTCCAACTGAAGCAACTAGATCGGTTTCAACTGAACTAAACTAGATCGGTTCCAACTACAAACAGCTAGATCGGTTCCAACTGATATACACTAGATCGGTTCCAACTGAAATATTAGTTCGGTTTACACACAAAAAAACTAGATCGGTTCGAACTCGAAACCCACTTTTTCAAAACTCAAAAAGACACGTTTTTGACGATTGTTTTTCGAAAATTTTTGTACCAAAAGTGTTACTAAGCTTATAGAGACAAGAAAAATGACAACTTTAAGGTTTTTAAGCCGAAAAATTTAAAATCAAGATTTTGACCTTTATAAAGCTAATGAACACAAAAGACACAAAACTAAGAGATTTTTCTATGAATATAAGCATAGACACCTATATCCAAAGATACTAGATCAAAGCTACCTATGTAGATGATCTTTTAGTGTGTAATTTAAGCTTAGAAAACAAGAAAAAAATCAAAAATATGCGTTTTTTTGAAGATAAAACTCATGAACCAAAACCAAACACATCAATCCATGACTCTTGATACCAATTGTAGAATACAAGTAATCTTTACTATATGCAAGAACTAGAGAGAGAGTAGGTTGGATGAGCACTTAGAGTGAGAAAGTAAACTTGTAATATTATGTGTGAAAAATGAACAACCAACCACCTCTCCAAGGCAGGGAGAGGTGTATAAATACCAATACATGGCACGTGGGCTTGGGCTAGCATGGGTTTATCCGTGGGCCTTAGCAAACTAACTATGTAAGTTTCCAAAAATTACTTAACGAGCTAACGACTGTTATCTATTGAAGCGACCGACACTTTTGTGTTCCTAACAGATTGGTTCTAGCTAAGATTAGAACTCGACATTGTTGGGTTTTAAAAGTTTCTACAACTTAGTGCTGCTACTTATACAAGTTACTACTGCTAGTTCTACTTAGTGCTGCTAATGAAGAATGCTAAAGATTTATGAAAATAGACTAAGTAGTTAGTATTGTTAGTTATAAATAGTTAGTACTGCCAGTACATTGTTAGTACTGCTAGTATAGTTAGTGCTGTTAGTAGTAAGTTAGTACTGCTAGTTAGTACTGTTAGGAGATATGCATGAGTTATTATAGGAATATATATGCATTATCTCTTCACACATTTTGTAAGCCCATTAGGGTTTTCCTTGGTGTATAAAAGGAACCCTACGACATTAGTTAGAAATATAGGTTTTATATATAAGTTTCACAAATATTCATAGTTAGTAATCTGTAACCTAGCAGATTAATAGTAATCAAAGTTCTGTTTTATTCATTGTTATTCTTAGCAATATAAGTTAGTTTCCGCATAACTTATATTGTTCATAGTCATTGTTTCTCTTGTAGTTAGTTTGGATCTATCCAGATTGGCTATCACCCTTAACTTGCTTAGGAAAGATCTATTGTAGACTTTGGATTACAAGTGGTATCAGTGACTTGTTAAGATACTTTGAGTTAAAGAGATCACAAATACACATCAGTTATAAACCTTTACCCTTCTGACCTATTCAATAGCATGATTAGATGATGAAAATCCACCACCACCACCACCACAAACACCAATACAACAAGCCCCTCACACTGTGTCAACCATTAAACTCCCTATTCTGAAGAAAGTGAGTATGATATTTGGTCCATGAAAATGGAACATTACTCGAGCCATACTGACTATCCTATATGGGAAGTTATTTAAAAGGGAAATGGTCTTGTAAGTGTCTCAACAGATACAAATAGAGTAATAAAGGTTCTGCCTTCTAAAACTGCTAAAGAAATTTTAGCCAGAGAAAGAGAAAGAAAAGCAAGGACCACCTTGCTTATGGCTTTACCGCAAGGACAATTTAGCCAATATTTAACATGATTGATGAGAGATGAAGATATTTGGGATGCTATCAAATCCAGATTTGGTGGCAATGATGAATAAAAGAGGATGCATAAATACATTTTAAAGCAACATTTTAAAGGCTTTTCTGTGTCCAACTCAGAAGGACTACACAAAGGTTATGACAGGTTTTAGAGTCTTCTGAGTTAACTTGAGATTCATGGTGCAGGTGTCTCCACTGAAGATGCCAATCAGAAGTTCCTTAGGTCTTTACCTTCTTCCTGGTCCCAAGTATCCTTAGTCATGAGGACCAAGCCAGGAGTGGACAGTCTTAGTTTTGATGATCTCTATAACAATCTTAGAGTTTTTGAGTCTGATGTTAAAGGCTCTACTGGATCATCTTCTAGTACACAGAATGTCGCCTTTTTTTCTTCTGAAAGCACTAGCAGTACTAATGATGTTAGTAATGCTTATGGTGTTTCTACTTCTTCTGGCTACAACTCACAAAGGGAAAAATCTTTATCATACATTGATGAACTCATGTACTCATTCTTTGCTAATCAATCTAGTGGTCCACATTTAGATCATGAAGATCTGGAGCAGCTTGATGAATTTGATTTAGAAGAGATGGACTTGAAATGGCTAGTAGCCATGATTTCCATGAGACTGAAGAAGTTTTACAAGAAGCCAGGGAGAAGGCTGCAGTTTGATGCCAAGGAACCAGTTGGCTTTGACAAGACCAAGGTTGAGTGCTTCAATTGTCATAACACATGGCACTTTGCTAGAGAATGCAGATCAAAAGGAAATCAAGAAAGCAGAAGAAGAGATGCAGGGAATACTAGATATAGAGCAAAAGATAATGGGAGAAGACCTGGAAAACAGGAGGAACCTAAAGACTTGGTAACTCTTGATGGAGAAGGTGTTGATTGGGCTGGTCATTCAGAGGATGAACAAGAGAACTTTACTTTGATGGCTTACAGCAATTCAGGCTTAAATACTAAGGTAACATCTTGTTCAAAAGAATGTGTGGAATCATATGCTAAACTTAAAAAATTATATGATGAACAAAGAGAACAACTTGGTGATGCTAGTATAGAAATTCAAGCCTATACTCAAGCTTTAAAAAAGGTAGAGGCTCAACTAGTTACTCATTAGAAAAATCAACTTTGGTATGAGGAAAAGATTAGATTTATGAAAATTGATTTAGTTGATAAAACTGATGTGCTTACATATCATAAGAAACTATTAGCAGAAGCTGTAAAAGAAAAAGAAGAATTAAAAACTAAACTTGAGAATTTTCAAAGTTCTTCTAAAGGCCTTAGTAAACTACTAAATAGTCAGATGAGTACTAGGGATAAATCTGGACTTTGGTATGGAGATCAAGTACATAATGGTGTCTTAAGTTATGAAAATGAAGTTTTTCAAAGTGTATTTGACAGTAGGTCATGTAATTTAGAAGATAGTCATGTACATGATAGATTTGAAAATGTTGAAGGCATGCATGCAGTTCCCCCTCCAATGATAGGAAATTACATGCCCTGAGGACCTGATAGAGAAGTAGATGATTCTATTTTCACATATGGTTCAAAACAGTCTAAAACTAGTGAATCTGATACTCAAACCAGTAATTATGACTTTTGTAAGTCTAATTCTAGTATAGAAACACTTGAATCTGTGCCCGAACCAGTTGTAGTTAAACCCAAAGTTGTTAGTCAACCTAAAGTTTGGTCTGATGCTCCTATTATTGAGGAGTATGAGTCAGATAGTGATGATGAATATGTGATTCAACCTTAAGCATGTAAAAACTCCTAGGGAAATTGTTAAAGAACAAAACACATATAGTCCAAGTCCTAAAGCTGACAAGAGAGACTGTAATGGTTTAATGTCCAAAAGGTTGGGTTTGGGATATGGGTTTACTAAAAAGGCATGTTTCGTATGTGGCAGTTTTAGTCATCTTATTAGAGATTGTGATTTTCATGAGAAAAGAATGGCTAAACATGTTGAATTGAATAAAAAGAAGGGCAAGGGTACTGGTCAAGAAGAGAATAGACTAATGAGGAACAATGTGCAAAGATTGAATCACCAAAACAAGTTTGTTCCAACAGCAGTACTAACTAGAACTGGTAGAATTCCAGTTAATACTGCTAGACATAATTTTAACAATCAAGCAGTATCAACTAGTGCTACTAGGAAAGTTAATGCTGTTAGACCTATTGTGAATGATGTTAGACCAAAAATTATTTTTCACAAAACTCATACACCTATCAGAAGGCCATTTAATAGAACAACAGCACCAAGAACAAAAATTTCAAATCAAAAAGTTAATACTGCTGAGATAAAAACAGTTAGTGTTGTTGGGGGCAAAAGGGAAACTGCTGTTAAGCCCTCAACAGGTTATAATTGGAGACCCAAAAGACATTACTGGAACAAATTCTCCAAATACAATAGTGGATCAAATTCTAGAAAATGTGTTAATTCTGAAGATCCACTAGGCAGACCCAAGCCCAAGATGGCTTGGGTCCCTAAGAGAAACTAATTTCTCTTAATTGATGTGCAGGATAATCCACAAAGAGCTTTAAAGAACAAAGGAATTGTTGATAGTGGATGTTCCAGGCACATGACTGGAAACAAGGCCTACCTTGCTGAATATCAAGACTATAATGGTGGCCTGTTGATTTTGGGGGGGGTAAGGTTAGTAAGGTTACAACAACTTGGTAAAGGTTAAAATAAAAAACATGGAAAGTTAGATTTTGAGGATGTGTGCTTTGTGAAAAGAACTACAGATTTCAATCTCTTTTTGTGTCCACAGATGTGTGATAAGAAGAACATGGTTCTCTTCACTAACACTGAAGGTCTTGTGGTTCTCTTTTTTTTTTTATGACTTTAGTATGCCTGATGAAAATCAAGTATTATTAGAATCCCTAGACAAAAACAATATGCTACAGTTTTAAACTAGTGAACATTGTTCCTTATGGGAAGGTTTTTAGCTTGTTTTGATTTGCAAAGGTCACACAATGATGAATTCTAACAATGGCATAGGAGGTTTGGGTTATGTTACTTTTAAAAATTAAACAAAATTGTGAAGGGAAAACCTTGTAAGAGGTTTACATTCAAAGATTTTTCAAAATGCCGACACCTATGTTGCTTGTCAGAAAGGAAAGCAACACAAGGCCTTCTGTAAGGCCAAAATAGTGAGCTCTATTAGTCAGCCCTTACAGCTTTTGCATATGGACTTATTTAGACCCACATCTGTAAGGAGCATAAACATAAGACTTATTGCCTGGTTATCACTGATGATTTTAGCAGGTTTAGTTGGGTGTTCTTTTTAAGAACTAGGAATGAAACTAGGGATTCTTAAGGGACTTTATAAGACAAACTAGAAAACAATTAAATCAAAAGGTTAAAAACATTAGATGTGATATTGTACATAATTCAAGAACAAGACATTATTGAATTCTGGGGTCAAAAGGGATCATAAGGGATACAGTTAATTGCTTGAACTCTTCAATACAAATGGAGTTACTGAGAGATTAGAGCAGGGACCTTTGAGGCTGCTAGAACAATACTAGCAGATTCATTTTTACCTAACACTTTTTGGGCTGAAGCAGTTAGTACTGCTTGTTATGTCCTTAATATGGTATTAGTGACCAAGCCTCAAAACAAGACACCTTATGAACTTATAACCTACGTAATTCCAATCATAAGCTATTATAAGACCTTTTGGGGGGCATGTGACCATCTTTGAATTACATTGACCATTCTGGGCAAGTTTAAAGGGAAGTTGGATTAAGGGTTTTTAGTTGGAGTATTCCCTAAATTGCACGGCTTTTTTCTGGGTATACAATTTAGAAACCAAGAGAGTTGAAGAAAACCTGCACATAAACTTTTTAGAAAATAAACCAAATGTTGCAGGGAAAGGACCTAACTGGCTATTTGATCTTGATTATTTAACTGATTCAATAAATTATCAGCCTATGAGATCAGAGAATCATGCTAACAAAACTGTAGGTCCAAAAAGAGCTAATCATAGTATAGGTACACAAGATAATATTGATGCAGGAAATTCTGAAATGGAAGCTGACTAATCCACTCCGAATACGCTATACGTAAATATATATAGTATAAGGATAGGTCAATAATAGTATAGTAAGTATTTTCCGTCGGATTTAAGAATCAAGCTTTTACCTAGGTTGTCTCAAAAAATCCTCATGGGTCGTTTTTCCCTCGCACGAAGAAGACGTGAATTGAAAATCGGTTAAGTCCGTGATCGCGCATTTTGAATGGTTTTAAAGATTTTTGATTTGGGTTTTCTAAATCCTACTAAATATAAATGACAAGTAGATAAATGCACGAAAACAAGTAAACAAGAAATGAAAATTAAACACGTAAGCATTAAAACGTAAACGAGAATTAAAGAAACGCGACATTTAAGCAACTACATCAAATTTAAGCCCTACAACTTCAAATCTAATTTTTATAAATCCTATATGACAAAATAAAATTTTCAGAAAAAGAATTTTAATTTTTTGACTTTTAGATTTTTTATTATGAATTAAAAACACTTTTAATGAAAATTAATTATTAAAAATATTAAACTATTTTAATAAAATCTGAAAAAATACTGGAAATTAAATTGAACTATTTAAAACTTAGGAAAAATAAAAGAGCTGAAAAAAGCTAATCAAATAAGCAAGAAAATAAGCTAAAATAAGCTGATAAGCAAAATAGTTAACAAAGATTAATAAGAATAATTGATCGATCATTATGAACAGAAAAGTCACGGGCAGGATGGTTTGTGTTGTGTTGTGGAACGGGACCGAGTGTGTGCTAAGGGCTAGGTCATGGGTTCGAATCCATGGCCTAGCTTTTTGCAATTTTTTTTATTTTCAAAAACTTTGAAAAACAAAGTTGTAAAACAGCTCAAAATAAGCAAATTTAACAAAAGAAGCTTTTTATGAAAACCACTAATAAGCTAGAATATGGCTAAAAAACTTTGACAGATACTACTTAAGACTATTTTGCTTTTTTTCAAAACTAAAGGAACAAATAAGCTAAATTAAGCTAAAATTTAAGAAAATTAAGCTACTACTACCCTAAAGCTAATTTAATAAGCAAGTCTGAGCTAGGAACAAGCCAAAAGAATAAGCCAAACGCTGAAAATCCCAAATAAGCACTAAGCACCTATTTACTTAGAACAGACAATTGGGTAAAACTTTGAGCTTAAATTTCTATAAGCTAAAAGGTTAATTATAGTTATAAGAACTTGTCCTCTTAAAAGCTTGACTTAACACTACTAAAAACAGCTTTTAAAAACTAGTTTGAAAATCAAATGCTTAAAGAAAATGCTAAATGAAAAAGGCTTATAGATCAGGTGCATGTGAGTGTTTTTAAAAGACAAAAGCCAAAATTTTAAGCTTAAACACCTGATTATTCAAATAAACTGATTTCTAAAAGTTAAACTTAAACAGATGTAATATGCCCTAAAAAACTACTAGTCTACTGAATTTTAAAGTCTAAATTCTACTTTTACCTACTAAAATCCTAAATTGAAAATGCCTTTTGGCTGTTAAATACCTACATGTTGCACTTGACCAAATACACAGAACTATAAAATGCAGACTTTAAAACTTAGTTTAAACACCTTTAAAACAATTAGTTAAGAGTAATTGAGACTACAAAAACAACTAGAAACAATTTAAATCTAAAAGAGCTAAAGGATCTGAGTTATGACTTAGATTAAAATCACTAACTCATAAACTTGTAAAAAACGTGATTGAACCTAATAAGAAATTTAATCCTAACTCATATAAGCTTCAAAGAAGACCATAAGTTTTTAAATCATACTAAAGAACTAAAATGACTAGAACCATTACTAACTTGGTTAGTTATTGTCTTTAGCCAAACATTCCTTAAATTGTTCAAAATCATTATAGCTTATGGAATTTAAGGATTTAAAAAACAAATTCAGACTACCAGATGGTAGATAGCTTAAAACAGAAACAAATGAACACTTTTTGACTAATCAGATATAACTTGATACAATTACAATAGATTTGCTAATTTTTATTGTATTTTAAGCCAAATTTTAAGCACTAGCTTGAAAACTTAAGATCATAAGTACAAGTCAAAAACGTTTAATTATAACATGCAATATAAGGTAATAACTAAGGAAATATCAAAAGCAAAAATAAGCAATTGAATAGCAGTAATAAGCAAAGCAGTTTTAGCTAGATTAAAAGAAATTGTACTTAATCCCTGTTCTAAAAAGGACAAACATAAACCTATTAAGCTCTAACCTACCTAGTTTATTGAATAAGCAATCTAGAAACCCATAAGCTCTTCTAATACTAGCTTATCTTCCAAAAGCTTATCTCCTTTTCAAAACTGAATAACCAACCAAATTAGCTCAAATAAGCTTTGCGGATGCTTATTTGAGCTTAGAGAGTATAAGTGAACATAAAACAGCTTATTCAGAGCTTATTGAGCTTATTTAAAGCTTATCATCAAATTTAACAAAATTCTCATAAAGGTAAAACAAAGTTTTTAAAGTAAAATGCAATTTTATTAATAAAGGAAAAGATTACATGGCTTTTTAAATGAAAATTACATTAAGAAAAGACAAATAAGCTAAAATTAAGGTATTATTAAGCTACCTACACTACTCTTACTCCTAGTTGCATTTTCTGATTGATGGAGAGCTCTATTTATAACCATGAGGAGATGATTCTAGATCCAGGGACGCTCCTCCTTCATCTAATCATAGCCCTTGGTTTCTAACCGCCTTCAATCCATCAATTTGAACCATTGATTTGATCACCACGTCATATTATCCAATAGAATAGCTTCGGATCGCCAAGCTGTCATTCCAATTTGTCATTGCTTGCGTGGCAGGCTTCTAGAAGGGTTAATTTCACTTAAACGAGGGTAATTAGGGCAGGGTGATTTTGGGGACAGAGAATGAATAGTAAAAAGGGTTTGGCGCCCTTTTTCTTTTCTTATATCATTGTTTGATCCGGGTTTTAAAAAATGTTGACTTGGGCTGTGTTATATGAAAAGGAAATTGGGCCGTGGGATTTGGTTTGGGCTCAGGTAAAAGAAAAGGGTTTTTGGGTTTGGTTTATTAATAAGATTTAACGACCGTTAGTCTTTTATATTAAAAGGACTAACGGTGTTATTAATTTCTAGGGACATCGTATGCAATTGATTTAACAATTAGGGTGATTTGGGTATTTTCAAGGAGGTTTGTTCATTTTGTGGTTGACAAGGTTTTGACCATTGTTGACTTTTTGTTGACCTTTTGTTAGAAAACTTCCGGCACTTGTGCACTCTTTTCGTCTTGTGTTTGTTTTTGTCCGGTTTTGGCTCTTTTCTTGTGATATTTGCAATATCCGTACCTACACATTCACAAAAGACAAAATACATATATACAAGTATTTTTATGCACATTTTCATCTTTTTAGGGTTTGGTTTGATACAAAAAGGATATATGATTTCTCACATATCACTGACCCTGCTCAAGACTACTTTGTACTGCCAATATATTCTTCTTATACTTCAACAGTCAAGAGCTCAGAAGCAAAGAATGAATGTGAAAAGTCTAATAAGGATACTGGTTTAAAGACAATGAGGAGCAGTAGATCAGGAGGATCACGTCTCTTTTGAAGAGCTCTGATAGCTTAAAAGACAAGAAAGGAGCGAATGGTGCAGATGAAGCTCTTAGAAAGGAGTTTGCGCAAGAAGCTAAAGGGATTTGTTATTCTAGCAGGAGCTTCTGAGTACCAGTCCAACACAGTTTATAATGTTAGCCACCAATTATATTGCGCAGTCTTTAAATGTTTTTAGTACTGGTGGACCTGCTCTAAACAACACTGACCAAGATGATTCTCAAATACCTACTCTTGAGGATATTTATGACAATCCAAGTGAAGGGATTTTGACAATAATTAGGGTGCAATGGCTGACTTCACTAATTTAGAAACCACTGTGAATGTTAGTCCTATTCCTACATCAAGGATACACTCCATTCATCTTACAACTCAAATTCTTAGAGATCCAACCTCAGCAGTTTAGACAAGGAGCAAAGTACACAAAAGTTCTGAAGCTCATGCTTTTGTTAGCTATATTCAAAAGCAGAGAAGAAATAATCACAAGGATTTCCAACACTGTTTGTTTGCTTGCTTCTTTTCTCAGATTGAACCCAAGAAGATATCTCAAGCTCTTGAAGATGAAAGTTGGGTTGATGCTATGCAGGAAGAGCTGCTGGAATTTAAGATTCAGAAAGTTTGGATTCTAGTTGACTGGCCTTTTGGAAAGAAGGAAATTGGGATAAAATGGGTTTATAGAAATAAGAAGGATGAAAGAGGTGTTGTAGTTAGAAATAAGGCAAGGTTGGTTGCCCAGGGATATAGACAAGAGGAAGGGATAGACTATGATGAGGTTTTTGCTCCTATGGCTAGGACTGAAGCCATCAGGATCATTTTGGCCTTTGCTTATTATATGGGATTCATAGTTTATCAAATGGATATGAAGAGTGCCTTCTTATATGGCACAATTGATAAGAAAGTATATGTGTCTCAACCTCCAGGTTTTGTAGATCCTAAGTTCCCTAAGAAGGTCTACAAAGTTGTAAAAGCTTTGTATGGTTTACACCAAGCTCCTAGAGCCTAGTATGCTACTTAATCTACTTTTTTGTTGAAGACTGGATACATAAGAGGAACCATTGACAAGACTCTTTTCATCAAGAAGGACAAGAATGATATCATGTTGGTACAGGTTTATGTGGATGATATTATTTTTGGTTCTACAAAGAGGTCTTGGTGTGATGAATTTGAGGCATTAATGAAGAGCAGATTTCAGATGAGTTCTATGGGAGAGCTTACCTTCTTTCTTAGATTACAAGTCAAACAGAAAGAAGATGGTATTTTTATAAGTCAGGATAAGTATGTTGCAGAGATCCTGAAGAAGTTTGATTTTGCTAGTGTGAAGACTGCCAGTACTCCAATTGAGACCCAGAAGTCTTTGACCAAGGATGAAGAAGCTGCTGATGTGGATGTACATCTTTATAGATCCATGATTGGCTCTTTAATGTACTTGACTGCTTCTAGGCCTGATATTATGTTTGCAGTCTGTGCTTGTTCTAGGTTTCAGGTAACTCCAAAGACCTCCCATCTCAATGCTGTGAAGAGAATCTTTAGGTACCTTAAGGGCAAACCTAAACTAGGCCTTTAGTATCCTAGAGTGTTATCATTTGACCTAGAAGCCTACTCAGATAGTGACTATGCTGGAGCAACTCTTGATAGGAAATCCACAACAGGAGGTTGTCAATTTCTTGGCAAGAGACTTATTTCATGGCAATGCAAGAAGCAGACAATTGTGGCTACTTCTACTACAAAGGAAAAATATGTTGTTGCTGCCAACTGTTATGGGCAAGTTTTGTGGATTCAAAATCAAATGTTAGACTATGGGCTGAAGAAGTTTGATTTTGCTAGTGTAAAGACTGTTAGTACACCAATTGAGACCCAGAAGCTTTTGGTCAAGGATGAGGAAGCTACTGATGTGGATGTACACCTTTATAGATCCATGATTGGTTCTTTAATGTACTTGACTGCTTTTAGGCCTGATATTATGTTTGCAGTCTGTGCTTGCTCAAGGTTTCAGGTAACTTCAAAGACCTCCCATCTCAATGCTGTGAATAGAATCTTTAGGTACCTCAAAGGCAAGCCCAAACTGGGCCTTTGGTATCCTAGAGTGTCATCATTTGGCCTAGAAGCCTACTCAGATAGTGACTATGCTGGAGCAAATCTTGACAGGAAATCCACAACAGGAGGTTGTCAATTTCTTGGCAGGAGACTTATTTCATGGCAATGCAAGAAGCAAACTGTTGATCCCACGCCTTGATCGGTTCTTTAGAATATAAAGAGTTTGTTACCTTGGAAAATCCAAAATAACAAAGATTGATACTTTGTGAATATATCAAAGTGTATGCGGAAACTACACTTTGATACTCTAGAGAAGTGTATGAATGAAACAGTAACAATCA
>BQNB010049629.1:9204-41946 GCA_026074375.1 Tanacetum coccineum | reverse complement strand
ATGAGTCAAACCTAGTATTTTGGTTTGATTAACAGTTTTGTTTTTGACTTCTATTCATGGGTTATGCATAAATATGGATCCTCATGAATTCTCACATATCTATCTAGTTATTTCTAGTGTGTTTATGATGAATAGAGGCATGTTGTTGCATAATTATTGGAGAAAAGGTTAATACTACTAGGCAAATGATGGGCAAAAATATTAGTACTGCTAGACCAAAGTTAATACTGCTAGTGTTAACTTAATATTGATAGGTTATCGTTAGTACTGTTTGGCGGTGGAATTAGTTATCATTATATAAATATAACCATTGAGATATTTTTTCCGCATACTTCGCTTATAAGTTACCTGAATTGGATAATTCGTGATACTTCTCTAATTTTTATGCTTTTCTTCAAGATAAATCACTATTTATTTAGTCGATCACATCAAAACCCTTAAGCGTCATCTATATTTTTCTAACTTGCTCTTATCATTAGCTCTCCCTATCATAATTGACCTAAACCCAGAACTTTATGCAAGCTTTACTCTTCTCACACATCTTTAATGGCAAACTTAGAATTCTGTGATAAACACAACATGGTTGCTTTTCTTTAAAAGTCAACTGGGAGTGAGGAATTTCATCAGATAGTAGATTTTTTTGCTGATAGCCATATCAGGTATGCTTTGACTGCTAATCCTACTATCCATGCTTCTCTAATTGAACAGTTTTGGCAGACTGCTACTGTCGAAACCGTCAATGATGGAGAACAAGAGCTATCTGTCATAGTTGATGGGAAAACAATTGCTATTATTGAAGCATCTGTTAGGAGACATCTCCAATTTACAGATGCAGATAGTATTAGTTCTTTGCCCAATACTGAAATTTTTGAACAACTCACTCTAATGGGGTATGTTTCTAATGATGATAAACTTACTTTTCAAAAAGGTAAATTTTCACCCAAATGGAGATTTTTGATCCATACCATCTTACATTGTATAAGTCCTAAGAAAACTTCATGGGAACAATTTTCTAGTAATATTGCAACTACAATTATTTGTTTAGCTACAAATAGGACTTTTAAGTTTTCAAAGCTAATTTTTGATGGTATGGTGAAAAATGTGGATAGTAAGACAAATTGTTTAATGTATCCACGATTTATACAAATTATTTTGAATAAAAAGAAAAGGCTTCTTAAACAACACAAGAAAACATATGTTGCTCCTTCTTTAACACAAAATTTTTTAGCTACACGAAAAGAGGTTTTTCAGGGGTACATATACCTCTATTTGATTCTATGCTAGTTTATGACCAACCTGGTCAGGGTGAGGGTCCATCAAGCCCAGATGGAACCCAACATACATCCACTCTCATTGAAACATCTCCACAACTCCAAAATATCTCCAACACCTATAGGAAAACCAGGACAAGAACAAGAAGAATGGGCATTAGGATACCTCAGTCTGATGTTCCAATAAGTGTTGCAGATGAGGCCATCATCAAGGAGATGCATGACGGATTGGTAAGGGCTACCACTACTGCTTCTAGCTTAGAAGCGGAGCAGGGTAGTGGTAACATTGCTAAGACCCAAACCAAGGCAACATTATCTGGGCCAAGTTATCCAAGAACTAGCTCAGAAGGTGGTCTCGGGCGCCACTTTACCATGGGGGATATTCCTGTTCAGGCTAGGCTTGAAAGGGTGTCAAACTTGCCCAATGAACCACCTCTCAGAGAAGGTAACACATCTCGAAGTGGGGAGGGTAGTATGCAACTTTTGGAATTGATATATCTTTATACAAAATTATCAGATAAAGTTACTTCATTGGAGGATGAACTTGCAAGCACCAAAGCTGTCTACAACAAAGCCCCTATCACTCTCACCAAAAGGGTAAAGAAATTAGAGAAACAACTCAAGCACAAGAAAAGAAAAGCAGTTATTGACTCCTTAGAGGATGAAGAACCAAGTTTGGATGCTAGGGATTCTCCCAAACAGGGGAGGATTATTGAAGAAATTGATAAAGATGAGATTGTAAACTTGGTCAAATCAGAGAGCTAGGGAAGTCACATGATACAGCTGAGCATAGGATGGAAAGTGAACATGATGATGATGATAGAACTCTTACTGAAACATTGCTGAATATTAAAAGAAGTGCAGCAAAATGTAAAGCTATTATGTAAGAATCTTAGCCTCCAAAGAAAATCAAGAAGAAAGAGATGATACAGATAAGTCTTGATGAGGAATTTGCTAAAAGTTTTTATGAGGAAGAGCAAGCACAGATTCTGCAGGATGAAGTATATGCATAACAAGTTGAAGTTGAATGGATTGTTGATGAAGAAAGAATACCTCAAGAAGCAAAGCAGACAGATGAAAGGGAAAAAGTTATTAATTGGAATGATCCTGATGTGTTAAGGTATCATGCAGTTCAGAATAGACCTTTCTTAAAAGCTGAAGTGAGAAAGAACATGTGTAGATATTTGAAGAATCAGGGATGATTCAAGATGAGTCACTTCAAGGGAATGAGCTATGAAGATATTAGACCTATATTTGAAAGAGTGTGGGATCAAAATTAGGCTTTTGTACCTAAAGATTCTAAAATTGAAAAGGAAGTTATGAAGAGGCCAGGATTTGATCTTCAACAAAAAAGTTCTATGAAAACTGGAGGAAGTAGGAAGAAAACACTTGCTAGGAAAAAAGCAAGAGAAAAGCAAAGTAAAGAAGGTGCCAAAAGACAAAAGATAGAATATGAGAAGGAGAAGGAAGAACTTAAAGCCTATTTGGCTCTGGTTCCAAGAGAAGAATTTTCTATGGAAATTAAATCTTTAGGTACTAAGTATCTAATAGTTGATTGGAAGACTCATGCTCTGACAAAAAACTTTATGTATTATCAAATCATCAGAACAGATGGAGGTTCAAAGACTTACAAGATTTTTAGTGAGATGCTTGATGATTTTGATAGACAGGATGTAATGGATCTACATAGACTAGTAGAAGAAAGGTATGCAAAATCAAGACCATAAGGATATGACTTGATGTTATGGGGAGATCTAAAGATCTTATTTCTACCTGATAAAGAAGATGAAGTCTGAAGGCATCAACATGAATACAATTTGATAAGCTGGAGACTGTTTGATTCATGTGGAATTCATATTTTGTTGATGGACAATGGAATTGCCATTCACATGATGATAGAAAAGAAGTATCCACTTACTTAAGAAATGCTATCAAAGATGTTAAGTAGAAAACTAGAGGTTGATCATGAAAATGAGATGGCATTTGAACTTCTAAGGTTTATAAGATCACAAGTACAGAAGTAGAAGAATGTTTGGAAGAATCCTCTCAGAGTCAAAAAGCTTTAATTCAAGAAACTTAAAGATTTGCAGGGAAATCACACGTTTATAGGAGGATTGTTGGAAATTAAATGTCTACATACTTAGTACTATTAACACGGAAGTTAGTACTACCAATACAATTTTGTACTGCTCAAGCTTATTCAAGAAAAATGACTAAGTATGTTAGTACTGCTAGTTATAGTTAGTACTGTTAGTATAATAGTTAGTACTGTTAGTTATATAGTTAGTACTGCTAAAGTGATATGCATGAGTTATATTAGGAATAGATATGCATGATCACTTGACGCATTTTGTAAGCCCATTAGGGTTTTCCTTAGTGTATAAAAGGAACCCTACGGCATAGTTAGAGATATCAATCTTCAAAGCAATATACAAGTTTTCATAGTTAGTTATTCTGTAACCTAGGCAGAATATTTGCAATCAATATATATTCAAAGTTTTGTTTACATTGTTCTTCTTAGTATTACAAGTTAGATTCCGCATAACTTGTAGTATTCATAATCATAGTTTCTCACATAGTTAGTTTGGATTTATCCAAGTTAACTAAGCTTTAACAAGCTAAGAAGATCTATTCATTGGGACTCACAAGTGGTATCAGAGCTTGTAGAGAAACTCTGAATAAGAAGAACTCATTCAGATCCAGATCTCTACCTACAATACAAGATGTCTGGTGAAGAACCTGCACCACAAATGGCACCAGTGGAATCTCCTCAAATGATATCTACTATAAAACTTCCTATATAAACAATCAATGGGATAGGCACGGGAGAAAGAAAACACATAAAACTAAGCACGGAAGTCGAATATTAAAATTCAGATTCTGATTTTGTATTAGATGATCAATACGCCATATTCAATTGATTTGAATACGTCGTATTAAATCTTTTGAATGAATACGCTGTATTTAGGCAAAATAAAGTTAGATAAGCCATACCCATAGTAATGGATAAACCGTATTCATGTATGACTCAGGACAATGTAATTGGAAAAACAACTAATAAACAAACAATTAAATATATAAACAATCAATCAATTAAACTAACAAATATACAAAATTTACAAAATATACAAAATTTACAAGATTATACACTAATCTAATTTTCACTACTCCTAAAGGGTTAGATCTAATCTAATGTTAAAAACCAAAATATCAAATAAAAAATTAAGATTTCAATTCACTCGCCGGCAGCGGCGCAAAAAACTTATGCTCGTTATGTGTGTATATATATGAAAGTTCAAGTTTTAAATTTATATTTTGCCAACTAACAAAAAAAACACTTTATCGGGCAGCGTACCCGATCGGTGGTAGTTTCATGGTAAGCAGGGTGTCGAACACTTGGAGCGATGTTCACTTAACTTTTATTAATATTTTGGTTAACTATTCTAGGTTAAGTCTAATCTAAGTCAAACCTATGTTAGTTCTAATTCAAATTCTAACAGGTAAAAAGGGGGGGGGTTTCAGTCTGAGAGACTGGTACGGGTTTGTTGGTGACTAAAATCAATTCAAAAAGGTATGAACAAACATATGCTTAATGCATTTTATGATCAAAGGAATTTTTATTCAACCTCACATTTTTAAAACATTTTTGGATTTAAAAGAAATGTTTTTTATTCCAAATAAAATATTTTAAATTCAAATTTTATCACTTAAAACACTAAAAATGTTCCAAGAAAAGACAAAAAAAGTGGAGCGTCTGGCCCTGGGCGCCCCCTAATTAATTACAGGCGGCCACCTAATTATTAAAAGGGAACCGCCCCATATTAATGGGATCGCCTAAAATAGAAAACCAGCTCAGTTGGCCTATAAATTTAAAAATTTTGTGTTATTAAATAATTAAATAAAATAATTAAATGGGGGGGTTAAGCATAGATTCGAAAATAGAAAGTCCGAACTATTCCCACTGTATTTTCTTACCTTTGCACATAACTTTCTTTCTGTATCTAAAATCAGTTTATATACACTCCTTTCTTTCCTTTGACATTATTCATAATAGCTATGAGTTGCTAAGTGATCCACTTTTACTCCTCAAGTGCAAGAAAATACATTCTTATCATCAAATCAAGAAGTGTTATAGTTATGTTGGTATATTGTGTAGTCGTGTTATATTTTGTAAATCATTGTAGTAATTGGTGAAGGTGTGTATTGTAGTTGTGTACAATAAGTCAATTGTGTTTATTATTGTAAGTATAGTTTAGAACCAGGATGAACTTAGAAAGTAATAATAAGATTGGAGTGATTGTATAGTAACTTTGAGAATGAATTTGTGAAGTGAGAGAAGTTGTAAAGTGTAAGCCAATTAATTGTCGTAATGGTGTATTGTGATAGATTGGGTTCTTTGCTATGATTATAACTTGACATTTCCTTAGTGTTAGGAAATTGTGTCAGCTATGTTGTGTACGGTTCTAATCCGCCTAAAGAGGAGTTTGTTGACATAGTTAAGATATCTATTCGAGTTTGGTGCTCGAGAGGTGGAGTGGGGCGAAGAGGTGGCTTCGTTACCACACAAAAAAAAAACCACATAAAATTCCTTGTGTGTGGGTTTGATATAACTAACCCGCAATTTTCAAAATAAAAATAACTTCAATAAGTTAGATGATTACAATCTATCAATTGATATATGAACTCCACCTTTTTCATGAAATTTTTCGCTTTATTACATTACATTACGTTGTCAATATCTTAGATAGCAATGTTTCACTGCATAACAAACAGTAAAAGTTAACGGGCCAGGCAACCTACATATGGAAATCCTAATCTATCATAATAGTCAAGCAAACATCAGAAATGTCAAGTACAATATCAATAATATCACTTTTTACAAAGTACATTATTCCTATAAATTACCATTCGCAACGTTATATCAAAACGGCCTCTTAAAAAAAAACCGATATTAATTCCTAAAACCCTAATGTAACATGAATGCATAATATCTAAAGTGAGGCACAAGCTACTAAAGCATATGTACAATAATCTATACATCTCGAAATGAAATATAGAACTCTTCAAAAATCATATAACAATGTCATTAAAAAGTCAATGTAATAAGTCATTAACATGTATTCTCCATACTAGCCGTTTTTATAACCTCCTTTTCCATTCAATGTTCTTCCAACCCATCACTTAAGTAAAACTACTTCACTCAAAATACACAGTTAAACCCTAATATTCTTAATTCATAACCTTTCATACATCATTTTTAAGTTTACAACAACTCAAAGAACCTAATTCAAAACCCTAAACCCTAAAACTAAGCTAGTTTCTAAACCATGACTCGTTTCTTCGTTTTTATCCATTGTAAACCTAAACCAATACTTAAATAAGTTGTAATAACATTAATTACAACATTCTAAATCACATTACATCATCATTTCACCATATTAACTACAATGTATAAGAAATAAAATTAGAAAACCCTAATTGTGCCCTAATTGTAACTTTTGACCCGTTTACTCATTTTCTCTACCATTTTAAAAAAAAAAAACCCACACCACCTAATCAACGTTTGATTTATAATCCTTAATATAATTCTTTAGGGAGCCAGTAACCATAGTCCATATACTAATCAAGTATACCCTAAATTTAAAAAAGCTTGAAAACCTAATTGAACCGCTAAGAAAACCCGAAATCAAAACCTTTGCATTTTTGATCGCCCAATTTGAAAGTTTTTCCTTGCTTTCAAGCACCAGAGGCTTGATGATCTGCACCTACTTGAAGTGTAACTGCTTAACAGCAACTCACACTAATATAACTTATGTTATTAATTAAAAATTGCACTTGGCTTCTTGTCTTCCCTTGTTTAGTAGCCGCGACATCACCAAACCAAAAACACCTCACCAAAGCTACTTCCTAGCTTATCAACACATCTACTAGCTTACCACATCCCACCTAGCTGTACACATCTCCACTCATAATTCAGATCATACCTTTAAGTTTTAAGGATCCATATGACTATTAATAGCAACCTAAATACTTCATTTTTCTCATCCCCCACCCTTCCTCCTTCTATAACCCAACATAGAACAATACTTGCTCAATAATCCTAAAGAGGTCTTAATAAGGCTTCAAGTTCAGAAAGGAAGAACAAAAAAACAAGAAACGCAGCCCTGAGTCGTTATTGCTAGACGTACGAAGTCTAAAATTCCCCCACGATTCGACCCGTTTTCTAAGCATAAGCTCAAGACCATGTTCTCTAAGATTATATTCTGTATTCATACCTTTATATGTTCATATGATCTATACTAAAATCATAAAAAAAGCTTTGAACCGCAAAACCTATGTGTTATACCTTTTTGATCCAAAACCGTACACCCAAAACCCTAATTTCATGTTTTTACTTAATCTATATCTAAGCTTTAAAATATTGTTGATAAACAACCCAATAAGCTTAACTTAACATAAAATAAGTCTATTGGATAAGTCATGAAAGAATTTGAGCTTAAAACCACCGCGCCGTTTTCCATTTTAAAACCCAAATATACCTTGTTGCTTCCTAGCTTAACGAATTGTTAATTTAAAACTTGCGTTGTTTAAATCTTCATATTTTAGTTATACAACTTAAATTCTAATTGAAATGTTAAAAATAAGCTTTTCATAGGCATTTGGACATTTTTTAAAATTATCCATGCAAGGGTATATATCTTAACTTTTCAGAAACTTATAACTAAAAAGGACTAAAAGTGTCTTTTAATCAAAGTTAAACTACAAGGGATCTCTTATGTCCAACTTTTTAATACTAGGTTTACCTTGGTAGAACTCATTTTAAACTTGAGGACCAAAGTCGTAAATGTCAAAACTCTAAGGGATATTCTTCCTGCCACTATTTCAACTCAAGTCTAAAACAACATTTTGAAAAAGTATAAAACACATTCAAAACATTAAAAGACATATCTTTAATTAAAACGATTGGCGTGCAATAACATTTCTCCAAGATATTAATAAAATGCATAAAACTGGCTTAATTTATAACTAATATATCTTCAGGCATCAATGTGCTTTCAAAAATCATGTCCCAGATCCATATCATACCACAATAATAGGGAGCTTCATATAAAGAGAGTTCACTTGGTATTACATTTTGACTGAGTTTGTTAGTTACGATTTTAAAGTGCCCTAGCTTCCCTTAAACGTTTACTGAGTTAATCTTTTAATTATGATGGCCCGAACGATTTATGATAATTTTATATTAAACCTCGACAATCGATCAAAATCTACATGTATATCAATCAAACTAAGACATGACATATTAACCAGCGCAAGGTTTCCCGTGACGAAGCCGTTACTTTCATTTCATATACATTTGCTATCAATTTCCCTATAACTATTCAGGTGAGTTCATAGCCTCACATTTCAATCTTTTTTTAAACCCGTGAGGGGGATACTTGCTATAAACATGAATGCAATTATTTCTATATGCTATTTCAATTTACTATTACCTAAGTAACTGCTTTGCCTTTAAGTCCCCATAATCAATTACCTTAAAAACTCTCTCCTATAAACGCGAATGATGTGAATAGATCTATTTGGGGCTGACTCCCCGTTGGTGTATCCCATTACGTGTAAACAAATGCAACATCATTGAGAATTCTCTCTGGAAATTTTGGCAAAAGGTACACCGCAGGGAGCATTACCGTATCACCATACCCAAAGGCTTTAAGATTCATGATCTAATGCAAGTATAAATATGTTTTTCAATCCGGATAATTTCAACGTAACCCGAATAATCGCATTTTGCATTCAATTATATTACTTAAACCTATGGATTTCACTCTCAACCTTTTTGTGTTGAAGCTTTTTACATGTTTTATCTCAGGTAACTAATGGCACGGAGTGGCTAAGACTTTACATGGAAAAACCGTTATCATTCAAACTTTTATTGTAATAAATTTTGGGAAACCTCGTCGTTTGTAAAAACTCTTAATAAATAATTAATTATAACTTATTTTAATAAACGACTCTTTTTGATTCGTTTTCTATGATTATGACTGTTGTACCTTAAGTAATACCCCAGATTACTACCGCTGCTATATGTAAAAATAAGGGGTGTTACATTTATCCGTTTTCTAACTCTTATCTTTGTCTTTTCATATTACTTTTCCAATTTACTTACATATATATGGTATGTCATATAGTGCACATATGTTAGATCACGACAAAGTAGAATCTAAATGTTTATAAACAAAAACAATAATTAAAAATTGCGGTAGAACATTCATCCGCTCCTTCTAGTTTTGCTACATTTGGTATCAGAGCCATGTTAACAAGATTTTAAATAACCACTGTATTTAAAACTTAAATCGATCTATGGAATCGGAAAAATATTTAGAAGGGCAGATCTAGCAAAACCACCACAATTTAAAGTTGATGAATTTATTTATTGAAAAATTGATTCGAAACTTATGTGAAATCAAAAGTATCTATATCTTTTTGGCAGTTATTATACCTAATGGTGATTTTCGCCCTCCTATTCACTATAATCTCTAAACTAAAAAGGATGAAACTGTATCCTTGCTAACAAAACGATGATCTCGAAAAAGAAACTTGCTAAAATAAATGAAGCTAAAATGGTGACGTATAATGATTTACCTCGTAAAGAATACGGAAGATTTTCATGTGTTAAATACCGTAAAAGAATTTAGGATACGTTTTTTAATCACTCACCATGGTAATTTTTCAAGTCAAATATAGATAAAATATATCTTCTTGTTCAACAATAAGAATAATTTACGATTCTAGAATAGGAATCGATAGATAAGCTTAGCTAGATTTAAACACTATAATTACTAGTCTAAAAGCACTTGATGAATTTTTTTAGCAAGAATTATGTTATGTAATTTCTCTAGAGCCCTTCATCCTAAATGTGCGCGCAAAAGGTTACGTACCATTTAAGAATACAGATTAAACATCTCTATCGCTTGATGACATTATTGGAAATCTTGAAAGTTTATGAAGTATTAATTAAGAATGATCTGAAATGGTCAAAGGCAAAAGTAGAAAAAAATAGATCTCCTTGCCTAAAAGCCAAAAAGGAATCACTGATGAAAGATAGTTTTCGACTTTCCGATAGTGAAGAAGAAGAATAAAGCTATCGCGTGAGATACATCAAGAAATTTATTCAAAAGACAGGAAATTCGTTAAGCATACCACAAAATGAACAGAAATGTATCTCAAAGAAATAAAGACGATAAAAATGGCAAAGGCGAAAGAAAATGTTTTAAATGTGGAGATTCAAATAACCTAATCGGAGAATGTCGAATACTATTAAGAAGCTATAATCAAAAAGCCTTTGTTGGAGGATCATTAAGTGATTGCGACGAAGATGAAGAAGAAAAGACTAAAGGCGAAAAATGTCTTATGGCTAAAGCTTGTAATGAGGTAGTTTTCGAAACCGAATTCTTTAGTGATGACCAATCATCATTAGATAAAAAAGACTTAGATAATGAATATAATCGACTATGCAAAATAGGTCTAGAAGTCATGGCTAAAAATAAATCACTAAAACAAATTAAAAATAAATTAGAAAATGAAGTACTAGAACTAAAAAATAAACTATCTAAAATAGGAAAAGGTAAAGAGGTCAATGAAGAATGTAAAACATGTCAGACTTAGATTTGGCAAATAAAAACTTAAGGAAAAATTCTAATCTTAAGCAATTTGAATAATAGTATAAATCGCTATAAGAAGAAATGATAAATCTTCCAAAAACCTTCTAAGACAAATCCGGCTAGGATAATTTTTACCAAAGGATCAACTAGTGAATCTAAACAAGTGAATTTTGTTAAATAACAAGAGGTTGAGTCTAAAGAAAAAGTTATAGAATTAAACTCAAGCCCAAGACCAAAATTTATGCTTACAAACAATACTAAAATACCCATTGCAAGCAACAACAAAGTAAAACGTTTTTATAAAGCTTCTTTAAAACCCGGAGTTGGCTTTACTAAGCCTAAAATGAGATCTAAGACTCCTCCTCCAAAAAGTACTAATAACTCTCACCCTCGGTCTAAAACACCACAACCTAGGAGAGATCAAGTTAGACAAAATTACCCTAATAATAATCATTCAATGTGGAATTATTCATAACAACCAAACTTCTCTCAATGGAGAATATGTCCACCTTATATGTATCTGAATCAAATGCAACATATGCAAAATATGTTCAGGACTAGCAATTTTAGAACCATGAGACATTGGGGACCAAGTGGTTGAGTAGTTACAACATTCAAGTGTAGTTGTACATTAACATTTCTTGGAATCCAACGAGCAAATACATTCTTAAAATACGGGTTTTCCAAAAGATTTCTCCTTCAAAACTTTCTTACTTAAAGATGTTGAAGAAAACACATTGTAGGCAAAGGTATGTCTCCTTTCTAACTTCTTAGAATTTAGATTATGTGTTAAATGTTAAATGACTATATATTATTATGCTACATGTGGTATATGCTAAACAAATAAGTTATAATTAGTAAAACATAATGGAATGATATTAGTCCACTAGAAAAGCCATTTGTTGGCTTCTTAATTATGAATTTTGTCGTTTCATTATGAACTCGTCTCTCACGTATTGAATTAGAAATCTCTACATTACATCTATAAAATGGAAATTTTCAATGTCCCACTAGTAGTAGAACTTCACGTAGATGAAGATAAGGTAAGTTAGTGGTAATATATTAACAAAAGTAGGATTAGTTTTCAGTCTACCCGGAAAGGCATGACATCAAAATCACTATAGATAAAACAAACTCCTTTCGACTACGACGTCTGCATCATCTACACGTCCACAATAAACTACTATGTCTATCAAAATCCTCTCATGAAGCTTTAACTTCATTCAATCATTCTATCGTCATATATTTATCATCTCTTAAAAATTCTAAATTGTGACATTTATTTATTTCATCCGAGATAATTAATTTACTCAATTGACAAAAAGTTAATTGAAAACGTCACTAAATTCTCGTTAAATCCTCTCTCGGCTTGACAACTTGATTATTTCGTCTGAAGTAATCAAAGTACTTTTAATTAACGAAAAGTTAATTAAAAATGTCAAGTATTTTTCTCTCGTCTTCAACCTCATTCCTTCGACGACTAAAGTATATAAAATAATATTACTAGTACCTCCTGACGTATTTTGATAATTGTATATTTATAAAAAACTAATCAAAATCGAAAAACAATTTTTTTTCTCAGATAGACTGCCCCCTTAAAATTAAAGGGACCGGCCGTGTTAAAGTAGGCGGCCCCCTTAATAATTAAGGGGACCGGCCAATTAAAATCGCCAAACAGCCCACTTCTTTTGCAAAACACAATACCAAACACCTATTTTCATCTTTTCCTCTCTCTCTGCTACTGTGTGACGAACACACACACTCAAAAACCATAAAATCCAATTCCCAAACTAAAAAATTCATCTAATTTCTCAAGGGGAAATCACCTACAACTCGATTAACAATAC
Source organism: Tanacetum coccineum (assembly GCA_026074375.1). Lineage (NCBI taxonomy): Eukaryota > Viridiplantae > Streptophyta > Magnoliopsida > Asterales > Asteraceae > Tanacetum > Tanacetum coccineum. The sequence goes on along the minus strand of BQNB010049629.1, from coordinate 29,166 downwards.
CTATTGTAAGATTTCTTACACTTTTCTTTTTCAATTTCATCCAATTTTGCTCTTAATCAAAATTGGGTATTTTTCATAACTTTTATATTTTTTTTACTTTTATGATTAAGTCTAGGAAATCCATAACTATAATGATTCCTGTAGTCATAACGATTCATAAATTCAAGTAGATTAAGTTCCTATTCGTTTGGATTCAAAAATTTATATACACTCTTTTTCTGAAAAAAATACAAATTTTACATAACGTAATACATTGTTTGATTCTGCCGAAAAACACGTTAAAATGATTATACATTGTCTTTCGAAACATACATTCCTAAAGGCATATTTTTCGAATCTATGGGTAAAGTCTTATAAAAATAAAGAGGTGTTTGGTTCGTTTCTTATGATCAATTTTTAGAGTCGAAATGACCATCACTATATTTTTGTCACATGTGTAAATCCGTAACTACCTTGTATAATTCGTCAAGATATATAATTCATATATATATTGATACATTTTATAAAAAGTGTAAAATAAAGGGGCGTTTGGCTTAACGTTTTTAAACATAGTGTGTTGAGTCAAAACAAACACGCATTTAACATCTCACCAAAGTCAAAAATGATGAAGTAATATTTGTCAACAAAATATACAACTTAACGTATATTTTTCGACAATTTTAGTCAAGTCTTGTATTGATAAGGGAGTGTTTGGGTCATTTCCTAGATAGTGAAATTGAAATATATAACTAATATATATTCTTCGACACCCTAGATTAAGTGAAAAATAAATTAAGAAACATATGGATTACTTAAGTTTTTATTTTTAGAGTGAAGTAATCCTTTTCCCATATTTGTTGTTTTTCAAAAACTTTATTTGTTATTTTCTTGTTCGATTTAATAATATTCATTCGTTGTTGACCTTGTTTAGGTAACAAACATGCCTTCGAGCAACAGTTTGTGATACACTCCTCTTGGCCCGTTCTACATTCCTAAATATCCCAAACACCTGGTACTCTCCCTCAAATCGCTCCAATTCACAAACCTATCAAAAATCGATGTATTCCATGGAGGGTAAGTTGTTGTTCAGACTTTACTACATATCCGATCACATCGATCGTTGTTTTTCTAACATTCGTCTCAATTGTCTCTACGAAATCAATGAGCCAATTGTCCCTTGTTTTATCCTAGACTTTTATAGTCAAGTCACTCTTTAAAAGGATGACTTCGGTGTCATTCTTATCTCCTTCATGATTCAAAATGAATTCATCACTCTTTCTCTCCAACAATTCAGTCAAATCCTCAGAATCACATTCACTGGTCAAGCCGTATTCACAAACGAATGGGATCTTGGTGCTCTTGCATACTCCCAAGATAGTGAAGGACCATATCATACCGACCTCCCTACTCCTGAAGAAAATCATCAATTTCTTCAATTTCAACGTACTAACTCTAAACGCAAAATCAAAAACAAAAATGTTATTCTTTCTTCAAATCAAGTTTTGAATAAAGAGCTTACACAAGACTTGAATAGATGGAACGAACTCATTTATAAAAATGTGTTCGGACTAGGAGGACACCGGGACCATCTCCCAGCTATCCTTGCTTATATTGTATTCTAGCCGAGCAATAATATAATCTTGCCTATTTCTTTGTCAAAAGAATTGAAATTGCATGAGCAACTCCTTAAAGCCTAACTTACCTTAGGTATGTTCTTTAATCAGGTCTCTTTTGACTGTATAAACTTTCCCCTCCATCGTGTGTTGGGATTAAAAGACTTCTTAAGTGCTGCAGCTAAGGTAGAGTTACTACTGCTAAGCATAACTTAGTGTTATTAGTAATATTAGTGAAAAATATGCTAGTAGTTAGTACTGCCAGTTACTACTAGTGTATATTACTATTGCTAATAGAAGTTAAGACTGCTCATAGACTTAGAAGAAATACTACTAAGTAGTTACTACTGCTAGTATAAAAGTTACTACTGTTAAAGTTGGTGGGTTAAAAACTTAGTACACGCTAGTATACGTTAGTACGCCTATAGATAAAGTACAACTGTTTAGCATAAAGTTAGGAACTGCTAGTGTAAGCTTAGTTACTGTTGATCGAAGAGAATAAAGAAGAAATAATCATAAGTAAGTTACTAACTACAACTTCTGAGCTGTACACAGTTTAGTGAGCTGGTACAAAAGTTAATCTGCTGTTACAACTCTCAAAGATTATAACTGCTACAAATGAGTTTCTACTTTTTAAAGATAAAGACAGAGAATGGATAAGAAGATTAAGATTGTATAACAAGATTACTAAGGAAAAGTATGATATATTTTTGTAAAAATTCATAAAGTTTATTTGGTTTAGAAGTCATGATAACTTTTGAAATAATGTAAGCCTGTAGACTCCTTAGTGATAAAAAGAGGTCCCTAGGCAAAATGTTAAACATATACTTAAGATATACGTAAGCTTCAGGTTTTGTAAACCCTAACCACTATACAGAGTGTTCGTTTTAAATTTGAGCTTGAAAGTTAGTAAAACTGTATTGTAATTGAGATCTTATTCCATACTGTTTCTTAAATTCTTCTTAGTATTATTGACTAGATCCCACATAGTCTTTAATATTCACATTCAAAGATTCTATCATAGTTGTTTTGAATTTATTCAATACAACTTAGCCTTAAACAAGCTAAGCAAGATCCATTCTAGTAGGATCAACAAGTAGTATCAGAGCTTGTATGAAGCTTTGAATAAGAAGAAACTTTACTACATAAAAGATCTACTTTTTCAAGAAGTAATGGATACTCAATCTCTCAACCAAACAAGATACCCCATACTCCAACTGGTGATTTATGATTCTCTGGAAGATGAGATGAGCAGTACCTACAGTGCATTGATTACAATCTATAGGAGATTATAGAAAATGGTAATGCACCCATAGTAACAAAAACTATTGATGGTAAGGAAACTGCTATCCCTTCTACAAGTGTTAAAGAGAAGGCACAAAAAAGGGCATAATTAAAGGTAAGAAGCACTTTGTTGATGGCCTTACCTAATGAGCATCAATTAAAGTTCAACTCATACAAGGATGCTAAGACACTGATGCAAGCTATTGAGAATAGATTTGGAGGTAATGCTGCTATAAAGAAAACTCATAAAAATCTTAGAATGAGTTGTGTTAGTTGCTATAAGCAGCAATAATAAAATATGAAGCAACCAGCACAGAAGTGATGAGCAAACTCTATGAAAGCTTTTAAAAAGCTAAATAGGTCCACTGGTGAAAGCATAGTGGAAAATATCCCTCAATAAGTACATTAACAGAAGTTCTTGAGATGTTTGTCACAAGAATGGACTATGCATACTATTGTGTGGAACAAACCAGAGCTTGAGACATTGAGTTTGGATGACCTCTTCAAAAATCTGAAGGTTTATGAAACAAAGGTCAAGGGGACATCTAACTCAGCCACAAACTCACACAATATAGCCTTTATGTTCTCTAGCAGCACTAACAATGCAACTAGAGTAATTAATACTACTCAGGTTGTTAATACTACTGGTACTCAGGGTGCTGCTGATAGCTCAACAACTGTTGAAAATTTGAGTGATGCTGTGATTTATTCCTTCTTTGCTAGCCAACCAACTATTCCACAACTAGATAATGAAGATCTACAACAAATCAATCCTGATGATCTAAAAGAGATGGATTTGAGGTGGAACATTGCTATGCTGACTATAAGGGCTAGAAGATTCCTGAAGAATACTGGAAGGAAGCTAGACATGGCCAACAAAGAAAGAATTGGGTTTGACAAGTTTAAGGTGGAGTGTTTCAACTACCATAAGAGAGAACACTTTGTAAGAGAGTGTAGGACACCCAGGAATCAAGACAGCAGAAACAGGGAGCCTACCAGAAGGACTGTGCCAGTTGAGGAAACTACTTCAAATGCCTTAGTGTCTTAGTGTGATGGCTTTGGCTATGATTGGAGTGACCAAGCAGAAGAAGGTCCAACCAATTTTGCTCTCATGGCTTATTCTTCAACAAGTTCAACTTCTTCTACAAACTCTGAGGTATCTGATGACTCAAATTGTTGTTCATCTTGTTTAGAATGTGTAAAAGATCTAAAAGAACAAAATGAACAATTAGTTAAAGACCTAAGAACAGCTAGGATAAGTGTTGTCTCTTATAAAACTGGTTTAGAATCTGTAGAAGCTAGACTGTTAGTCTTTAAGAAAAATGAGTCTGTGTATGAGGAAGATATAAAACTCTTAAAACGTGAAATCTATTTAAGAGATTTAGATATTACAGAGCTTAAAAGGAAGTTAGAGTTGGCTACAAAAGAAAAAGATGAGGTTCAACTTACAGTACAAAAATTTGAAAATTCATCAAAAAACCTAAGTAAACTTCTAGACAGACAGATAATGGATAAGTGTAAAACAGGATTAGGGTATAATGCTGTCCCACCTCCCTATACTGGGAATTTTATGCCACCAAAATCTCTGATTTAGTTTATCCTAGTCTAGTGATCTTTGTTGATGAGTCTGTTAGTGAGTATCATGTTGAACTTCTTTCTGTTAAAGGATAATGAAACCTGAGACTGCTAGAAAAGAAAATGGAGCCCCAATTATTGAGGATTGGGTATCTATTAGTGATGAATAAAATGTGCCTAAGGTTAAAACAGTTGAGATGTTTAATAAACCTAGTTTTGATAAGTTCACTTGTTAAGTCTACTGAGAAGTAAAATCTCCTAGAAAACAAATCCATTCATAAAAATAGGAAACACACTAGTCTAGAGGGAACAAGAGAAATGAATACCAACAGATGTCTCAAAAATTAGGGAGTGATTTTGAGATGTTCAATAAGCTTGTAATGTCGTGTGGTAGTTTGATCATTTGATGAAATCGATTGCAATAACTGGTATAATAATGGAAGATTTTCAAAACCAGTTTGGACCAATGTTCAAATGAACAAATAGAATTTCTCTAAATTAGCTCACCATAGTCAAAAAAGAAACATGGTTCCAAGAACAGTCTTGAATAATGTAGGACCTATGAAAAATGTTATTAATAATGCTTATCAACTGCTAGAAGGCCTTTTAACAAAATAACAACAGCTAATAATAGTAATTTCACTAAAAAGGTTAATACGTAAGGGAACAAGGGATTAATACTGCTAGGTCATAAGCAGTAACTTAGTGCATGTTAAGGAAACAAAGGAAATGCTGTTAAGGCCTCATCATGTTGGATTTGGAGACAAAAGCACAAAGTTTTAGACCATGTCTCCAGAAACAATGGTGCATCAATATCCTTTAAAAGATTGACTATATTGACGGACAAGGCAGATCCAAGTCAGTAATGGCTTGGGTCCCAGAAGAAAATATTTTCTTACCTTTTGTGCACGGAATCCACAGTAAGATTTGAAGAATAAAGATGATGATCAGTGGATGCTTAGGCACAGACAGAAAACAAATCTATATCTTAATGATTTTCGAAGAAATGGATGGAGGTTTGTTGCATTTGGAGGTAATTACAATGGATGGAAAATTACTGGGAAGCTAAAATAAGAACGGGTAAATTGGATTTTGCAAATTGTGTATTTGTAAAGGAATAAACAACCTAAAGATTTAACCTTTTTTAGTGTATCATAAATTGTGTGAACATGAAGAATAGTGTTCTTTTTAATAATAATAAATGTGTTGTTAATGTCTCCAGACTTTAAATTAATGATGAAAGTCATGTTTTAATTATAGTTCCTAGAAGGATAACATGTACGTGTTGATTTAAAGAATCTTGTTCCTCAAGGAGGTATCACTTGTCTCTTTCGAAAAGCCACACCAGATGAATCTAATCTTTGCCATAGGAGGCTTGGACATGTAAACTTCAAAACAATGAATAAACCAGTAAGTGGAAGCCTTGTAAGAGGTTTATCTTCAAAACTTTTTGAAATCAACTCAAACTTGTGTTGCTTTGTCAGAAGGAAAGCAACCTCAGAAGCTTCTTGTAAAGACCAAACTTGTACCAGTTCAAATTTGCCATACCATTATAAATGTTGCACATGGATTTATTTGCCCAATTATACAAGAGTTTAATGAAAAGGATGTAATGCATAGTTGTTCCAGATGATTTTATAGGTTTAGTTGTGTTTTCTTTTTAGCCACTCTAAGGATGAATCTATGAAATCCTTAAAAACATTCATAACAGGCATAGAATATCTAATAGACATTAGGTGTGAAAGTGATTAGGTGTGACAATGGAACTGAATTCAAGAATAGGGCATGAATAGCTTCTATGTAATGAATGGTATTAAGAGGGAATTTAGTGTTCGCTAGGACTCACAACAAAATGGAGTAGCTGCAAAGGAAAAATAGGAACCCTATAGAGGCTTCTAGGACTATGCTAGACTTGATTTAAAATTGACAACTACTTTCTGGGCTACTAGAAGTGTAATCCTGCTCTGTTAGGTCAAAAGAGGGTGTTGAGTTATCAAGCCTATCAACAAAACACCATTATGAACTTTTTCTAGTATAAACACTTTGTTTTGAGCTTATTTGAGACCTTTTGGGTGTCATGGTTACTCATTCCTTTAATACAATTTGACAACTAGGTAAGTTTTGATGGAAAGGCATGATGTAAGGGTTCTTTTATAGGATACCTCTCAATAGCAAAGCATTCAGAGTATTCAACAGTAAAACTAGGATATTAGAAGAGAACCTGCATATTCTAATGTTAGGAAATACACATTATATGTAGAAAGTGGGACCAAATTAGCTTTTTGATATAGATACACTAACAAAATCTATAAACTATAAGCCAGTTGTTAAAGGAAAGCAGTCTAATGGTAATGCAGGTACAAAAGCATGTGATGATGCAGGTAAGATAGAATGAAGCCAGTACCTGGCAAAGATTACATTTTGCTACCAATGTGGCCTGCTGATCCACTATTCTCTCAGAATTCAAAGGATTCTTTTGATGCTGGATTCAAACCGTCAAAGGAGGAGGAAAAGAAGGATGTTGAAGATCCAGGGAATGAAAGTGGAAATCCAACTGAAGGGAAAGATAGTGAGGTTCCAAGTATAGAGGAGCCAAGAATTAATCAAGAGAAGGATGATAATATTAACAGCACTAACAATATTAATCTGTAGATAAAATGTGGATAACAAACACTAACAATATTAATGTTGTTAGTTCAACTGTTAATGCTGTTGTCACAGAAGTTAATGTTGTTGATCCAAAAACAAGCATTGAACTTCTAAATGATCCAAATATGCCTGAATTGGAAGATATTGTTTATTTAGATGATGATGAAGATGTTGGTGCAGAGGCTGACATGAATAATTTAGATGCATTTTTGCCTATCCGTCCTATTCCAACTATAAGAATACACAAAGATCATACAGTTGAACAAATTATTAGGAGACTTGCTTTTCAGAATCATCAAACAAAAAGAATGACAAAGAATTTGGAAGAACATGGTTTGTTTAGTTCAGTTCAACAAAGAATAAACCATAAAGACTTTCAAAACTGCTTGTTTGCTTGCTTTTTATCACAAGAAGAACCCAAAAAGGTAATTCATGCATTGAAGGATCCAAGCTGGATAGAAGCTATGCAGGATGAGCTACTGCAATTCAAATTACAAAAGGTTTGGACTCTGGTGGATTTACCAAATGGAAAAAGGGATATTGGGACTAAATGGGTTTACAGGAACAAGAAGGATGAAAGAGGTATTGTGAATAAGAATAAAGAAAAGAATTGGTTATACAAGCGTTACTACGCAAGAATAGGAATAGATATGATGAGGTTTTTGCTCCTGTTGCTAGAATTGAAGCAATTAGGTTATTCTTAGCCTATGCCTCATTTAAGACTTTGTGGTAGTACCTGATGGCATGTCAGAGTGCTTAGTCTTTATGGAAAGATTGAGAGGAGTCTATGTTTGTCAACACCAGGATTGAAGACCCAGACGTTCCTTGAATAGAGTATATAAAGTAGGGAAAACACACTTTATGGATTGCTCAAGATCCTAGAGCTTTTGTATGAAACCTTGTCAACTTATTTGTTAGACAATGGGTTTCAGAGAGGAAAGATAGACAAAACTTTGTTTATCAGAAGGGTAAAAAGTGATATTCTGTTAGTTCAAGTGTATGTGGATGATATCATTTTTGGTTCTACAAAGAAGTCATTATGCATTGAGTTTGAGAAGATGATGCATAAGAAGTTTCAAATGAGCTCTATGGGTGAACTCACATTCTTCCTAGGACTAAATGTGAACAAAGGAGCGATGGGTTTTTTTATCAGTCTGACATGTTTTTGACTGAGATTTCTGAGAAATTTGGTTTTACTAATTGTCAAGACAACAAGCAACATATGGATAACAATAAGCCTTTGCTCTAAGATTGTACGATGGTGAAGATGTAGAATGATCACTATATAGACATGATTGGAATCACTGATGTATCTTACTTCTTCAAGACCTTGAATATTATGGTTTGCAGTGTGTGCCTGTGCAAGATTACCAATCAACCACAAAAGTTTCACAATTTCCTGTTGTGAGAGGATTTTAGATACTTAAAACGTCAACCTAAATTGGGCCTGTGGTATCCAAAAGATTCATTCTTTTGATGTGGTTGCATTCTCTGATAGTGATTTATGCTGGAGCAAGCTTAGATAGGAAATCCACAACAGGAGGTTGTCAATTCTTAGGGTGCAGATTGATCTCATGGCAATGCAAGAAGCAAACTATGGTTGCTAATTCCATAATTGAAGCTGAGTATATAGCTACTTCTAATTATTGTAGACATGTGCTTTAGATTCAAAATCAATTGCTGGATTATGGATATAACTTTATGTAGACTGAGATTCATTTGATAATAAGAGTACTATCTGCATAGTTAAGAACCCTGTTTTACTCAAAGACAAAGCCATTGAGATTAGGATTCACTTTATTTTAGTGATTCTATTTTAAGAAGATGCTAATCAAGATGATCAAGATTTCTCAAATACCTGAATGTTGCAGATTTGTTCACATAAGGCATTTGATGTTAGCAGATTTTTAATATATTGATTGCAAGTATTGGATGTTCAACCCCAACCCAAGGCTGGAAATGTGAGGCGTAAACAACGGTTTGGATATCTCAACTACACAGGGTTGTCTATATAGAGAATACTAAATGAAACTAAAGTAATGCAAGGACACAAAGTGTCATAACAATACCAAAGAACTACGGTATGTCTTTATTAAAGTAGAAGAAGGTTCATCAATAAATGACATGCAAACATAATCCATACAATTCATGCAAATGCATTTACTCAACAGAAAGCATAATAAAACTCCAAGCATCATACGCTCTCTTCTCTGCCTCTTCGCTATATTTAGCACCATTAAGCTCACTTGAAAATGTTGCATAAAACTGTAAACATATATTTAAAGCAGATCTCATAGGTTTAACGACATAACAAAAGATATCTAAAATAAACTTTCAATAGTGCTGCAATTACCAAAACAATTCATGACAACAATTAACTACAACGGGACGGAACGTGACACGTTCCATATATCACAATCAAATACATATCGTGCGACTACATGACCTATATTAGCTCAAGAAGTCTTACCACCGTCACTCCTCATTTTGAATATTAGGATCAAAAATACCAAACATATCTTATCGCGACACAACGGGACGGAACATGCACACGATCCAATACAATAACTTATTGCAAGATTAAAAAATTTTAACATTGACAACAAGCATCATTCTCACCCCTAAATAACATGAGAAAAAGGGGCTATTGAAAACTTCCTTTGCTTAGCTTACAAAAGATTCAAAATTAAGCTTCACAAACTACGAGCACAATTATACAACAAAATAACGTGTGTTACACGAATACTAGCCAAAAGTCTTATGAACATGCTTAAACAGATCATCATGAGGATGTCTAAGGTGTTTTATTAACCCCATGGGTCACCCCGACACCATACCCAACTTAAACCACTTCATTAACAAGTTTCACTAGTTAGTCACAATTTGTTCAAAACTGCAGAATTTTAACGTGACTTAACGTACTCAAAACCTCTACTTACCTGACCTCCATTTAATTATACCAGAAATCACCTATGTTCATTTTATAAGTATATTAACTCCTCATGACTCCAAGATCATTTACATGCAACAAGTTTTTACCTAGAAACTCAAACTTCACAAAACAGTCCTCATTCGGCATTGATTGACTCACTAAAATTGATTAGACTTCAAAATTCTTAGATTTGACTCCAAATCAGAAGCTCTCCTTTGGGGGATTTCTAATAGACACATAGAACTAAACTCCTGTAGAAGGGATAAGCTAAATTTGAATTTTAAGTGGGGGTTTTATACCTCGTAATCTGACCTATCTAACCTAGTATATAATGCTTTGAAAACTTTTCTTACAACACAACGTTTGAATTGATCTTCCCGACTCAAAACCTTACGTGGTGGATGTTCTGACAAACTAGACTCTCTGAATAGGGTATAGACACTAAAAAATTGACAATAACTACTTACCATCATTGAGTTAATTGCCAAACAAAACAATCCCTAATTCTGCCTTAATCCAATCAAATTCTAAACAGCGAATTAACGTTTTAACCATTTACATCCATAAGCTTCTATTAAACCTGATCATTTCACTAACATGTTTTTTTATATCATAATTACTGATTCTTAATGAACCCTAATTACTCACACATTTTAATTATTACATGATTAAAGGATTAATTATCTAACAAAGATTAATTAAGAACTTACCTTCGAGCTTGATTTATTCACAAAAGCAAAAACCCTAATTTTTCCTCCTCTTTTCTCTCTTGTTCGACCAGTTCTACAAAGGGGGAAGAGTTTGGGATTTTTTCTTTTCATTCCCTTATCAAGCCGAATGGCATCTTTTCCTTTTTTTATATTTTATTTATTTATTTATTAATTATTATATTATTAAAATTACCTTAGTTTTTATAAAAACTAAGCTTATTTGGCGTTCCTTTTTGCGTAAACGCAATTTACTAGACTTTTTAAAAATAATTAACTTTTTCATTTTTATTAATCATAACATTCCATAAACTAGAAATTTAATTTCTTCATATCCTTACAACTAAAACTTTCTCATCCTAATTTTACTTCACATTAAATACATATAGTATAATTACTTAAAATTAACGCGAAAACCGCGTCCATACACCAAATTCATTTCCTTGTCACTAATTAGTGACGAATTGTACTCTTACAAAATCCTACACAAATCTCAATCCAAGAGACGTTCACGCTCAATGGATTGATTATCAAATCTCACATAACCACAAAACAACAATAAGACTGTATATAAACTCATTTAACACATATCTCAGACATTGTAACTAGATCCATAAGTCAACAAATAAATAGTTTGACTAATGCTCAAGTCATGGTGTGGGATTGTCACAGTATCACTCCTTTAGGAAAATCCTTGTATTGAGATTTAACTGGCCGATTCATCAGTTCGTCAATGATCAATCTGTAGGGTACTTAGACTTTATTAATCTTCCTTTTTTTTTTCCCGCTCTCTCCCCCCTTTTTTTTTTTTTTTATTGCGTTCCCATAGTAAACTCAGGTCTACGCTTAGGATTCCATCAAACTTATCACTCAAGTGAGATTATACTATGTTTTAAACTCTTAATTTCCTAGGTCTCTTTATTTCTTACTGGTTCTTCAAACAATTGAAGGAGTTTTGTCAACTTAATATCGTCCAATGGCCATGAAAACTAGCTTCCGCCATACATTCTTTAGGTATTTGACACATGAAAGTGTCTGTTACTCCATCTCAATTCTTAGGAAATATCAATCGATAAGCTACAGGACCAACTCTTTCAAGAATCTCAAATGGCCCAACTTACCTTGGTGCCAACTTACCCTTTTTTCCCAAAGCGAATTACACCTTTCCAAGGCGACACAATTAACATAACCTGATCTCCTACTTCAAACTCTAACGGTTTGCGTCTATTATCAGCATAGCTCTTTTGACAATCTCTTGCCAGTGAGCTTCTCTTTTATCAATACCACTTTATTAGTCGTCTCTTGAACCAACTCAGGTCCAATCAAACTACTTTCATCAATCTTAGCCCATTAAACAGGCGACCTACACTTCCTTTCATACAATGCTTCAAATGGAGCACATCTTATGCTCGAATGATAGCTATTATTATAGGAAAACTTAGCTAACGGTAGATGAACATCCTAGCTACCACCGAAATCAATTACACATACTCTAAGCATATCCATCTAGGAACTGATTCGTTCGCTCACTTTGAACATCCGTTTGGGATGATAAGACCGTACTTCATCATCCAACTCGCCTTAAAGCCTTTTGTACAGTCTGCCAGCATCGCGAAGTAAACCGTCCATCCCTATCTGAAAATAATTGACTAAGGAACTCAATGTAGCGGAATTCCCCCCCCCCAATTTTTCGGAGTAAATCCTTGTTAATCTTTTTGTACTATAGTCTTTCTTATAGCAGAAAATGGAGCCGACTTAGTAAGTCTTCGAATTTGAAACAAATAGTGTCATGCCTATTCACTTTGACCTAGGCAGCTTAGTGAAAAAATCATAGTTATATGTATCCCCACACTTCTATTCTGGTATTTCAGGTTGTTGCAATAAGCCCGAAGGCCTTTGGAGCTCTGCCTTAACTTGGAACACGTTAAACACTGACTAACATATGTAGCAATGTCTCTCGTCATTCCTTCCACCTAATACATATATCGTAGACCAAATACATTTTTCCGCTCTAGGATGTACAAAATACTTAGACTTATAGGCTTCGTCCATGATTGTAATCCTTACATCACCTACCAAAGGAATCTATATACTATCCAAAAATTATAGTATTCCATCATCTCTATTTTCCATTTGTTGCTCCAACCCATTTAATCGCTCGCTAGGCAAATTCTCTTGCTCAAACGCTTCCTTTTGAGCCGCCAAAATCAACACCTTCATTCCAGATTGAATCGTCATTGTCATAGCGCGAACACATCTAGGCTTCACATGTTCTTTCCTACTTAAGGCATCCGCCACCACATTCGCCTTACTAGGATGGTAGCAAATCTCATACTCATAGTCACTAAACAGCTCAATCCATCTCCTTTGACACATATTCAAATCCTTCTATTCAAATATGTGCTGAAGCTATCTATGATCCGGTGTATATAGCAATCTTAGTGCAAAAGGATCAATGTTCTGCTAGTATTAAGCGTAAACACAACCGCTCCTAACTCCAAGTCATGTGTAGTGTAATTCTTTTCATGAATCTTTAATTGTCTAGATGCATAGGCAATTACCTTGTCTCTTTGCATCAACACACATCTCAATCCTTGATTAGACGTATCATAATAAACTACAAAATCTTCCACTTCATCGGGTAGAGACAAAACTGGCGCATTGCAAAAATTATTCTTCAAGGTCTGAAATGCCGCTTCTTGCTCTTCGCCCCACTAATACTTTTGGTTTTTCTGAGTTAACGAGGTGAGAGGTTTGGAAATCTTGGAGAAATTCATGATAAAACATCGATAATAACCATCCAGCCCTAGAAACGATCTAACTTCAGATGGTGTAGTAGGGACCTTCCAGTTCTCACTGCTTCGATCTTACTCGGGTCAACATGAATACCACTTTGATTCACCATGTGACCAAGAAAATGCACCTCTTGTAGCCAAAATTCACACTTAGAGAATTTTGCGTACAACTTCTCCTTTGTCAACAACTCCACTTTATCTTTAGAAAACTTGTGATCCTCCTTCGTCTTTGAATATATCAAGATGTCATCGATGAATACGATAACAAACTTATCCAAATATGGTTTACAAACTTGGTTCATCAAATCCATAAAAATAGCCGGCGCATTAGTCAATCCGAAAGGCATAACGGTAAACTCAAAATGGCCATACCTTGTTCGGAATGCCGTCTTCGGAATATCATCTTCATGCACTCTAAGCTGGTGATAACCAGATCGAAGATCTATCTTAGAAAAATAATGCGCACCTTGAAATTGATCGAATAAGTCGTCAATCCTCAGAAGAGGGTAACGATTCTTCATGGTTAGCTTGTTTAATTCACGATAGTCGATACCACATACGATAGATCAATCCGTCTTTCTTCAGAATAGCACATGTGCTCACACAGGATTTTTTGACTAGTCATATGAAACCGTAGCTTGAAGCTCCTTCAGCTGTTCAGACAATTCTTGCATCTCAGAGGGCACTAAACAATAGGGAGACTTCGCAACAGGCGTCGCTCTAGGAATTAATTCGATATGAAACTCAACTTGTCGTTGCGGTGGTAATCCTTTCAAGTCATCCGGGAATACCTCGACAAACTCTCGGACCACAAAAATTTCACTAATCTTAGGTTTTTTTTTTTTTTTTGTTTTTTTTTTATTTGTTTTTTTTTTGTCACTTTTGATTTCTTCATTGTACTACCCCCCCCCCACCCCTTAGTTGATTCTTCAACACGTTCTCCATGAACTCTCAGTATCTCGCCTTCTACTAAGGGAATTTCTACTACTTTCTCATGACATACTATCATGGCCTTATTGTGGGACAACCAGTCCATCCTATTCACATCATAAACTATCGTGCCCTAAAGGTATCAAAATCTATAGTGATAGGGAAGATCTAGTTCTAGTTTACAACCACAGATCAATCAGATCAACTTTCACTTTCTCTACCATCCAGCTATCTCTTTCACATAACCCTGGATTTGCTATAATAGGTGTTCATAATAAGTATAGGCGCCAATTTAGTAGAGTTAAAACTAAAATCAGCTCTAGAATCAAACAAAACAGTAGCAAAATGATCGTTTAGAGAAAAAGTACCCGTGACAACGCTTGAATCCTTGGAAGCCTCTGCCGCATTCGCTTGACTAGTTGTATGGCTCTTCTTAAACTTGATTTCCCTACCCAAACACGATCATTACGATGCCATCCCAAAGCTAGCTAATTCCCAGATTGTCTAGATTCTCGGTTCAACTTGGGACAAACATTTCTGAGGTGATTAGGGCCACCACACTCGTAACATTCTCTTTGGTTAGGCCTTGCATCAACGACATTCACAGGTGTTGTCGATATCGCAGGTGAATGACAATCTCTCGCAAAATGGCCGGGCCTTTGGCAGTTGAAACATTTATACAATTAGCCTATCAGATGATGTGTATCGGCATTTAGCACACCAGGTTGCGAACCAGCATACCCCTCTCTTGATGGAGCCGTCGTCACAAAGTTAGTACCTCCTTTTGCCTTCTTAACATCCCTTCCAGATCCACCAACCTTAGCAGGTTCATCCACACTCTTTCTCTTCTCAGAGCCCTTAGTTAGCGTTCCATTGCTAACAGCTTCATCAGTTAATATCCCAGCCTTCAGTATTACACTTTGAATAGTAGCTGGTTGAGTTGCCTTGAGAGATTCTCGAATCTCAGGCACCAATCCTGCATATACTCTTAATCCTTGCAGACTCATGGTGTAACCAAAGGGGGAACCAATTTGGCTAGCTCATGGTAATTGATCCGTGTTCCAAAGCATGATTAGCTCCAATTCATTTGTGACTTCCAGAACTCATTTTCAGTCTTTCCATTCATTACTCGGGCAAAAGTATTTCACCAGTAATGCTTGAAATCATTCCTAGACATAGCTTTGACGCTTCTATACCTCTTGCTTGGACTTTGAGTATTCCACAAGTCAAAAGCTTTGTTCCACCAATGAAACTAGTGACTCTACCTTACCTTTTGTGTTTATCAGCACAAACAACTATTATACAATTACAGTTTCTAATCCTCTCTATCCAACGCGTAAGTATAACTGCACATCCTTCCATCTTACTCCTTTGGGTTACAAGTGACAAAATGATCTGTAGGTACACCAATTGGTACCCATTTCAACCATTGACCACCATTGGCACCATTACCTATTACCATTGTTCGCATTAGCATTGACACTAGCAGTCACTTGACTTAACTAATTAAGTATCGAGGTTTTGCAGTTGTGGCGCAGAAGAGTCCAATGTCAGGATGGGTTTTCCATCTCAACAAGTAGCACGAACGTGGAGGATTTTCTGAATTTGAAGTATTACATCTACGTTAGACGACACCATACGATTTTATCCATAAACTATGCGTACAATCATATCTACCATTAATATACTTAACTCTAATACATGCAATCATATTACTAGTCCAATTGAGTTATGGGACGTATAATTAAATGTTGGCCACCATAATTCTTGAATGCCCACCTCTACGCATGTACTCACTCCTATGCAAAACACTTCATGTACATAATCTAACACATTGCACATATGATCATCACATAATATCACACAATAGAAGGAATAATCCTTAATGCTTAAGCCTTATTAATAAAATACTTGAATAATATTTGAAACCAAAATAACATCTCGAACAATGGCTTTAAATGCCATAAAACAAAAACGAATGAGAGGAAAATGAACATTGACACAAAACAATAGACGCATGCTAAATAAACGGCTCAAGCTTCACTCCTTTCTTTTTTTTTTTTTATTTTTATTGATCTTTCATTTCAAATGGTGTGGGGACAATTACTTGCAGTAGATTCACTATCTAAGTCGGCTTCTTCTTCCACACTCAGCCATCCATTGTGGTTTCCCTCAGACTGAGGTATCCTATGGGGTGCAAACCTAGTCTTAGCATACACTTGCTCATTTTTCATGAGAACTTTTTTTTTTTTTTTTTTTTTTTTTATTTTCTTTTTTTTTTTTTTTTGTTTACAACATCCATTTAAGTTACAAGTCTTAGAGTTTCTTCTCTTCTTCTCTATTCACATGAAATGGAGGAAATTCGGTTCCTCTAAAGCGGGTAACTAGTACCCATCCTAGCAATTATTGTCATCATACTCCTCGACTCTCCTTTCCAAAGTCTTAACCCAAGTTCAACTATTCCTCGTATTCTATTCGAACGAATAAAAAACAAGGACTCGGAATTCTGCGGTTAGTCCACTTCTCTCTACCACACTCCTCAACCAGTTGCACGCAATGTTCAAACAGTAAAATATACTTTATTAGGATTACGGATCTCTAATATCGAAGGGAAAATTCTACTTTAATTATACTTTTTATTATATATATATACTATAATATATTATATAAATTATATATCTCTAATATATATATATATATATATATATATATATAGATATATATATATATATAGTATGTATGTTTGTAAGTATATTGTACTTTATGAAAAATAGGGAAAATACGCATAAATAGGTATCTACTTACATATATAAGCCCTAAATGCATCTATTTGAAGGGACCCTATAGGATATAGTCTCAGGCTTAACCACCTAGTTCTCTATAACCAATGGCTCTGATATATAACCAATGGCTCTGATACCAATCTGTCACACCTCGCCAAGGCAAAAACGCGAGGCGTAAACAAGAATGGATATCATCACAACACATGGTGTCTATATAGAGAATACTAAAATAAAAACTAAAGTAAATCAAAGACACAAAGTTTCATAACAATACCCAAAACCTAACGGTGTGTTTATTAATGAGAAAGAGGTCTCGTCAATAAATGACATGCAAAACATAATCCAAATAATTCATGCAAACGCATTTATTCAAACAGAAAGCATAAATAAACTCCAAGCATCCTACGATCTCTTCTATCCACTTCGCTCTATCTTAGCACCATTAAGCTCACCTAAAAATGATGCTTAAAACGTCAACATAAAGTTGAGCGAGAATCATAGGTTTGCGACATACAACAATACCTAAATTAAACTTTTAATTAGCTGCTGCAATTACCAAAACAATTCATGACAACAATTATCAACAACGGGACGGAACGTGCCCACGATCCACAATCATATCAGCTACATATGTGCGCTACATGGCCTCACGACAACAAGACAAGCATCATTCTCACCCCAAAATAACATGAGAAAAAGGGGCTATGAAACTCACCTTTGCTTAGCTTTCCAAATGATTCCAACAATAAGCTTCACAAACAACTAGCACAATCTATACAAAAAAATAACTCGTGTTACACGCTACTAAGCCAAAGGCTTAATGCATATGTAACAATCATATGATGGATATCTAAGGTGTTTTATTAACCCCATGGGTCACCCCGACACCATACCCAACTTAAACCACTTCATTAACAAGTTTCACTAGTTAGTCACAATTTGTTAAAAACTGCATAATTTTAACGTGACTTAACGTACTCAAAACCTCTACTTACTGACCTCTATAATTCATACAAAAAATCACCTATGTTCATTTATGAGTATATTAACTACCTCATGATTCCCAAGAGCCATTTACATGCACAAGTACTCCTAAGAAAATCAAACTTCAAAACAGTCCTAATTTGGATTTGATTGCTTACTAAAACGTTTTGACTTAAAAATCATACTTAGACTCCAAATCAGAAGCTCTCCTTTAAGTGATTTCTAATTGACACATAGAACTAAACTCATGTAGAAGGGCTAAGCTAAATTCGAATTTTAAGTGGGGGTTTTATACCTCATAATCTGACCTAAATCTGACCCTTATTTACTGCTTTGACAACTTTTCTTACAACCAACGTTTGAAAGACCTCCCGACCTTAAAAACCTTCGAGGCCAGATGTTCTGAAAACTAGACTCTCTGAGCTACATTATAGACACCAAAAACTTGACAAAATCTATTAAAATCATTGAGATAATGGCCGAACAACACAGCCCTAATTCTGCCTCAATCCAAATCAAATTCTAACGCGAATTAAGTTTAACCAATTACATCCATAAGCTTCTAATTAAACCCTAATCATTATAACATGATTATTATATCATTAATTACCTTAAGTTTTTATAAAAACCTATCCACCATATTAATTATTACATGATTAAAGATTAATAACTAACAAGGATTAATTAAAACTTACCTTAGAGCTTGATTTCTTCACAAAAGCAAAAACCCTAATTTTTTTCTCCTCTAAGTAGTTAGTACTGCCAGTATAAACTTAGTACTACTAGTGTAACTTAGAACTGCTAGTATATGTTAGTACTGCTAGAGTAAAGATAGTACTGCTAGAGTAAAGTTAGTACTACTGGTGGAGAATAAAGAAAATATTCTAAGTAGTTACTACTGCTTGTACACAGTTAATGCTGCTGGTGTATAAGTTATTGATGCTAGTGTTCAAAGTTAATGTTGTTGGTATAAAATTACAACTGCTAACAGAGTTACAACTGCTAATGGATAAAGATTGATTAAAGATAAAGATTGCTTATGTGATAAGTATGAGATATTTTTGTAAAAGATACGTATAAGTTATTTTTTTAGAAGATCATGATAACTTAGGAAAAGATTGTAAGCCGGTTAGGACTCCTTGGTGTATAAAAGGAGGTCCTAGGGCATAGAGTTAGATATTTAGAAATCGTTTTGTTTTTATATCGATATAGCTTTAAGTTTTTGTAACCCTAACACTATTAAGAGTGTTCGTTTTATATTAAGGCTGAAAGTTTGATAAACTGTTTGTTATTAATCTTATTTATTACTGTTTTATTGAAATTCTTCTTAGTATCATTGACTAGATTCTGCATAATCTTTGATATTCACAATTAAAGTTTCTATCATAGTTGTTTTGAACTTATTCAATACAAATTAGCTTTATACAAGCTAAGCAAGATCTATTCTATTGGGATCAACAAAGTAGTAGTGGCAGCCCTCACCAAACTGTCACCCAACTCCTTATGGACAGCCTTATCTGCAACATTTTCACTAGGATCACTAGGCTGAGGTACGTGAGTGTCCTTTCTTTTAGGCTTCCTAGGTTTTTGTGTCTTTTGAGGTTGAGGTGTGATGGAGATCAGTTGGATTTGCTAAACCTTCACCCAATTCTGATTGGTTTTATACCACAATTGTTGGAAATAAAGGTGTTACTCTACCAGAAAAACCTTTGCCTACCCTTCTCATATTTC
>BQNB010049628.1:0-41946 GCA_026074375.1 Tanacetum coccineum | reverse complement strand
ACTCCGGTGCAAGTATCAATTGATCATAAATGAAAGTTTGACGATAGAAGAACTTTCAACAACAACAACAATTACCGCAACAACAACAACTACCGTAACACCAACACCAACAACCACTACAACAATCACCAACCACAACAGAACCGAAGGTAAGAAGCTGTCAAAGCGTATGCTGCCACTCCTGCTGAGAACAATAGGTATGCTGGGAACCTCCCATTATGTAGAAAATGTGATCTCCATTACATAGGACCTTGTACTGTTAAGTGTAATACTTGCAACAAGGTGGGCTATTTGACCAAGAACTGCCGAAACAAGAGGCCAGCCACTGGAAGTAATCAACTACCAGTGACTGTTATTTGTCATGCCTGCGGAGAAAAGGGCATTATATAAATCAGTACCGAAAGACCAACGTCAATGCCCAGGGAAGAGCCTACATTCTAAGGGATAGGAAAGCTCATCAAGACCCGAACATAGTTTCGGGTACGTTTCTCCTAAACCTGCATTTAGCTAGGGTATTATTTGATTCCGAAACCGATAAAAGCTTCATATCCATATCTCTTGCCTCTATGCTAAATATCCTGCCTATTACAATAGATACCTTTTATGATATCGAAATTGCTGACGAAAACCTAGTAAGCACAAACACCGTTATCCAGGGTTGCACCCTAACTTTGTTAAATCAACCTTTCAAAATTGATCTCATGCCAATTAAACTCGGTAGTTTCGACGTTGTCATTGGTATGGATTGGTTATCCAAGTATCATGCTAGAATCATCTGTGACGAGAAAGTCGTCCACATCCCAATCGACGGTGAAACTTTGATCATTCGAGGTGACCGAAGTAAGACCCGACTAAATCTCATATCCTGTATAAAAACCGAAAGGTATATATCCAGGGGATGTCAAGTTTTCGTAGCCCAAGTAATGAAAAAGAAGCCAGACGAGAAACGACTGGAAGATATCCCAGTAATCAGAGAATTCCTAGAAGTTTTTCCTGAAGATCTACCTGGCCTTCCTCCCGTTCGCCAAGTAGAATTCTAAATCGATCTAATTCCCGGAGCAGCACCTGTAGCCCGCACACCTTATAGATTAGCTCCTTCAGAAATGCAGGAACTATCTAATCAACTTCAAGAGTTGTCAGACCGAGGTTTTATACGACCAAGTACTTCACCCTGGGGAGCTCCTGTCTTATTTGTTAAAAAGAAAGACGGATCTTTCAGAATGTGTATCGATTACCGGGAGTTGAATAAACTTACTGTAAAGAATCGTTACCCATTACCCAGAATTAATGACTTATTCGACCAACTTCAAGGTTCGAGTACTCAAAAATCGACTTAAGATCAGGCTATCATCAACTGAGAGTGAGGGATGAAAATATTCCTAAGACTGCTTTCAGAACAAGAAATGGACATTATGAATTTCAAATTATGCCATTTGGTTTAACTAACGCACCTGCTGTATTCATGGATCTCATGAATCGTGTGTGTAAACCATACTTGGATAAATTTGTGATAGTGTTCATCGATGATATTCTCATCTACTCTCGTAACGAAGAAGAACATGCAAATCATCTAAGAATAATCCTAGAATTACTCAAGAAAGAGAAGTTGTATGCCAAGTTATCCAAATGTGATTTCTAGATTCGTATCGTGCAATTTCTGGGACATCTAATTGATAGTCAAGGACTTCATGTTGACCCCGCCAAGATTGAAGCAGTTAAGAACTGGGCATCTCCTACTACACCCACGGAAGTTCGTCAATTCTTAGGACTTGCCGGCTATTATCAGAGATTTATCAAAAAAAATTCGAAGATTGCGAAATCTTTGACTGAATTAACCCAGAAAAACAAGAAGTATATCTGGGGCGAAGACCAAGAGACGGCTTTCCAATTGCTAAAGCAGAAGCTATGTGAAGCTCTAATCTTAACATTGCCAGAAGGAAATGATGATTTTGTTGTCTACTGTGATGCATCCCATCAAGGTCTGGGAGCAGTATTAATGCAAAAAGAAAAATTCATTGCATATGCATCCCGACAACTCAAGCCTCACAAAGAAAACTACATCACTCATGATCTCGAATTAGGAGCAGTCGTGTTCGCTCTTAAAATCAGGAAACACTATCTATACGGTACAAAGTGTACAGTTTTCACTTATCACAAAAGCCTTCAACATATTCTTCATCAGAAAGAATTAAACATGAGGCAATGCCGTTGGTTAGAATTGCTTGCAGATTACGATTGTAAGATCCGCTATCATCCTGGAAAGGCAAATGTCATAGGAGAGGCCTTAAGCCAAAAGGAATGAATCAAACCACTCTGAATTAGATCATTAATCATGACCGTTCATCTAAAACTACCATCATAAATTCTCGAAGCTCAAACTAAAGCACTCAAGGAAGAAAACATCAAGGCTAAAAATTTACGAGGAATGGACAAAGCATTTGAAGTACATCCTGATGGAACTCATTGTATCAAGAACCGAAGCTGGTTACCACTCTTTGGTAATCTGAGGGACTTGATCATGCATGAATCTCATAAATCAAAATATTCCATTCACCCGGGTTCTAAAAAAATGTACCAAGATCTAAAGAAACTCTATTGGTGGCCTAACATGAAGGCAATCATCGCAGAATATGTTGGAAAATGTTTGACATGTTCTAAAGTTAAGGCAGAATGTTAGAAGCCATACAGCTTACGGGTACAACCAGAAATTCCTATGTGGAAATGGGAAAAAATAACAATGGACTTTGTTACAAAACTTCCCAAAATATCAAACGGACATGAAACAATTTGGGTCATTGCCGATCACCTTACAAAATCTGCACATTTCATACCTACCCGAGAGACAGATAGTATGGAAACCCTTACCAGGTTGCACATCAAAGAAATAGTCTCCTGGCATGGTGTGCCAATATCCATCATCTCGGATCATGACAGTCATTTCACATCCAGATTCTGGCAATCACTACAAAGTGCCTTGGGTACTCAATTAGACATGAGTACGGCATATCATCCCGAAACCGATGGACAAAGTGAAAGAACCATCCAAACACTCGAAGACATGCTTCGAGCCTGTGTCATAGACTTTGGAAAAGGATGGGAAAGACACTTACCATTGGTGGAATTCTCTTACAATAACAGTTATCATGCCAGTATTAAGGCAGCACCGTTTGAAGCACTCTATGGTCGAAAGTGTAGATCACCAGTTTGCTGGGCCGAAGTTGGAGATGTTCAACTTACAGGACCAGAAATAATTCATGAAACCACTGAAAAGATAGTGCAAATTCGACAACGCTTGCAGGCTGCAAGAGATCGGCAAAGAAGTTACGCCAATGTCAGGCGAAAGCCTTTAGAATTTCAAGTTAGAGATCGTGTTATGTTAAAAGTATCACCTCGTAAAGGAATCATCCGATTTGGAAAACGAGGAAAGCTTAATCCCCGGTACATTGGACCATTCAAAATCCTTGAACGGATTGGTCCAGTGGCATACAAACTAGAGCTTCCTGAAGAGCTCAGTAATGTCCACAATACCTTCCACGTTTCTAATCTAAAGAAATGCTTATCTGACGAATCCCTCAACATACCAATGAAAGAACTTCAACTCAACGACAAACTCAACTTTATGGAAGAACCAGTGAAAATTATGGATCGTGAAATCAAGCAACTAAAACAAAGTCGTATTCCTATAGTCAAAGTCGATGGAACTCTAAAAGAGGACCATAATTTACATGGGAACGTGAAGATGAAATTCGTGCCAAATATCCTCATCTGTTTTCAAACATCACTTCAAAATCCAATTAAATTCTCGAGACCGAGATTATCTAAGTGAATGGTGGACTATAACAACCCGCAAATTTTCATCAATGTAAATATTCATCTATTAAGTTAGATGCAATGTACTATCTATCTATAATATATGAACCACCTTTTTCAGGGAAATTTTTCGCTTTATTACATTACTTACCTTACCAATATCTCAATATGCAACGCAACTTGCATAACTAAAGTTAACGAGCTCACACAACCTACCTATGGCTATCCTATCTACATATATGTCAAGCAAACATCATAACATGTCAAGTTAAAATCTAAAGTGAATGCATAATCTACTAAAGCACAAGTACAAGTAATATAACATCATATTTGAATATACTTTCCCTCCAAAAATAAGGAAATAAGTCCTTTAAGCACAAAGGTAAGCAAGTCATTAATGCACTGATATTACAAATAGTCGTTTTTAGCTCCGTTTTCCTAATAAATTTGTACAAACTAATAAAGTACAAGTTACAAGCAAGTCATGCACTTCATTTACATTCCATATTCCTTCTCATTTAATGAAAGTACAAGAAATCAAACTAAGAAACCCTAACCCAAGCTATTTTCTAAACCATTACCCGTTTCTTTGTTTTTATCCATTGTAAACCTAAAACAATACTCAAATAAGTTGTAATAACATAAATTACAACATTACAAATCACATTCCATCATTATTTCATCATTATAACAACAATGGACGAGAATTGAACTAAGAAAACCCTAATCGAACCCTAATTGCAAAACATGACCCGTTTACTCATTTTCGCCTATTTTAAACCTAAACCACCAATCAAATCTTGTTAATAACTCTTAATACAAGTCTTGTAATCATTAATCCATCATTATTAAACAAGTATACACGAAATGCAAGCTTAAAAACCATAATGAGCCCTATTTGAACCCGCATACACCTTTTTCTCATTTTGACCCATTTTAAAGTTCCATATTGCAAAAAAGTGCCTCAATGACTAAGCACACTCACCCCTAACTAGATTTCAAGTACCTCCTTTCATTCCTTAGCCACCAAGTTTGCCACATGGCCTCTCTTTTCTTCTTTCTTACCCGCTGCACCACAAGGACTCAAACAACACTTTAATCTTGTCTCTAGCCTTATCAACTCATCATGTAGCCTTCACACATTATCCTCTAGCTGGTACATATGTCCTAACCTTGAGCTCTAATTCTCCTTGGCCACCAAGGTACTATTTGACTATAAATAGGGCTTATAACCCTTCATTCTAACTCATCCCCCACTTCTTCTTTATAACCCCGGAGTCGTTATTATAGGCGTACGAAGCTAAAAGTCCCGATTTCTACCCGTTTCCAAGCTATAAGCTCAAAACCAGGTTCCATAAGCTTACAATCTATTTTCATACCCTTATAATGTTCATATGATCATGCTTAACTCTTGTTAAAAGCTTTGAACTCAAAAACATATGTGTTTTACCTTTTTGATCCAAACCGAGCCATGAAACCCTAATTTCATGTTTTTACTTAATCTATAAGCTAAACTTGTAAACTATTGTTATAATCTATTCTAATAAGCTTATCTAACATTATAATAAGTACTTTATTAAGTTTTGAAAGAATTTGAGCTTAAAACCCGCGCGTTTTTATTTTTTTAAGAGTAAGTTTTTATTTTCAATTATGCTGAAGCAGTTTTACTTACTATTTATTTTAAATTTTATCTTATTGTTTGTTTAAGAAAAAGTCAAAAACTTTTAATTTTTTCATTTTTTTTTTCATTTTTGAAGAACAGTATTTTTTTTATTCTATATTATAAATTAAAATTCACAGTTTTTTTTCCTTATTTTTTTTTGGAAAATGATATTTTTTTATTTTAAGTGTACTTTTTTAGTAATAATTGAATTTTATTTGTTTTTCAAAAAATGAATTATATAATAACTTTTCCTAGATTTCATTGAGTTGTATGTTTATTAAATTATTATATGTTTTTTTGTTTAATTATAGTTTTCAGTTTTCATTTTGAAACCCTAAATGACCCGTTTCGATTTCTAGTCTTAAGGATCGTTATTTGAACTTTTATTACGTTAAACCTTCATATTTTAGCTTATATTAATATGCTATAACCTGTAAATTACTTTTCATATTGAAAAATATCATTATTATGGATTTTGGACTTGTTTTGTAAACCATTTTCATGCAAAAGGGTATATATTGTAACTTTTTGAAACTTATAACAAAAGGGACTAAAAATGTCATTCTATCAAAGTTATAACTATACGGGTCTATTATGTCACTTTCCAAAGTACAAGGTTTACTTTGTACATCTTTTAAATTAGAAGGACCAAACTTGTAAAGGTGAAAACTCCAAGGGTATATTTTGCCATTTTCCATTCTTAAGGGTCAAAAATGTAACATTTTGAAAAAGTGTGGAAATGTGTTCAAAACGTTATAAGACATAACTTTAATTAACGCTTGACGTGCTTATCATTTCCAGTTATTGAGCAAAACGCTTAAAATCGATTATGTTATAACTATTATATAATTCATCATCAATGTGCTTTTTAAAAATCCTGTCCCGAACCTATATCATATCACAATACTAGGGAGCCTCATAATAAGAGGTTTCATCTTGGTATTACGTTCAGACTGAGTAGTTGGGTTTACGATTTAAAGTGCCCTAGCTCCTCAAACGTTTACTAAATGACCTCTGAATTATGATGACCCGAACGGTGATACAATACTTCATAATAATTCAATCAAAGATGATATTCATTAAATCCAATATCATTAAACTTTAAGAATCAAAGTTCTAGAGTACAATCTAAGACTTGACATATTATCCCATGTTACGTGTGACGAAGCCGTTACTTTCATTTCATATATCTTTGCTATCAATCAGATTTCCCTATACTGTTAAGGTGAGTTCATAGCCTCACTTTTAAATTTCTTATTTCATAAACCCGCGAGGGGGATACATGCTATAAACCATAAATGCAATTATTTTCTGTATGCTATCCTGATTTATTATTGCCTAAGTAACTACTTTTTCCCTTTAAGTCCCCAATATCATGAACCGTTAATTACGCTACATAGTAAGGGCGAATGTTGTGAATAGATCTATTTGGATTGGACTCCCCGATTGGTGTACCTAGTGATATCAGTAACTAATTGCACACCATTAGAATATAACTGCGGGTGTTTTGGCAAAGGCACCCGTTGGGGCTATAACGTATGATTAATATCCCAAAGCTTCGGATTCATGAGCTAATGGCAATAATAACTATTTTACAAATAACGGGTGTATAAGAACGTAAACCAATATCAAATTTGCATTCAAACTATTTAACTTAAACCTATGAATTTCACTCAACATTTGTGTTGACTTTTTAGCATGTTTTATCTTAGGTAATTAAGCAACTTATGGCACGGAGTGGCAAAACTGTTATCATTCAAACTTTGTGTTTTAGATTTTGGGACCTTTCGTTTGTAAAAACTCTGATAAATAAAGGAATGATAACTTGACTTTCAAAAACGTTTCTTTTTGATTCGTTTTCTATGATTATGACTATTGTACCTTGAAGTAATACCCCTGATTAGCATCCGCTGAAGTAATAACTTGAAGTATACACTTATACTACAACTTGTACAACAAAGATTATACTTGATATTTATCAAAATATCAAAGAAATTTCCTAGTCAATTCTAAGCCCTAAAATTCATGGGATGATATACATATTTGGAGACATCTAGCACACAAATCTTTTACAAAGTCATGTACTACAACAACTCAATTAAAACTAGGACAAGCTTTAATAATATAATGGACCAAGACATCCTTGATTTACTCTTTTTGTTTTTCTAGCCGTGTACCCCCCCTAGACTAGTCCTTGGTCTTTGACTTCAATAAACAACTAGGAACTATTACTTGTAGTATAAATAAGGTTCATTATTATTAGTTTCTCACACATAACATTTCCTTAAAGAAAATTTTACATATCTCTCTTATTCCTCTCTTATTAGCTACGGCTCAAAAACTCCCACCACAACCAACCCATACAAATTTTTCTACCACTTATACAAGCATTCCTACATCATATCTAAGACATACTAAGAAGGTTTGAAGTCTTGGTTATGCCTTTACAAGAGTTAATCAAGGTTAAAGCGAGATTAGGGTTTGGTTGAAAATTAGGGTTTTCAAGTGTGCAAGCTAGGGTTTGTAATCTAAACAAGGGTTTAAATTTTGTTGGTTATCATCATACATCATATTAAGGTTATCTAAAACTCTTTATGTCTTTACTTTCATGATTTATGTATATGTAATGCTTATATAGTTAATCACCATTTAGGAAATATTTTAACATGTACAATGGATTTTTATACTTGTTTATGATTTGGAAAACTTTTATATATGTTATATGGATGATAATATCATGTTATAATGGAAGTATAAATAATATACAAGTGTGGATTATGTATAAAAAGTATATGTAAACAAGTAAACTAAAAAGTATACTTATAAAAGTTCATGAATAAATAAGTATGTACACATTTGGATCTTGTGATTCGTGGATAATATATGGATAAATCATAGACTAGAGACCCTAAGAATGTAATACATGTGATATTTTGATAACTGTTCATGAACAGTAAAAGCCCATTTTGATGATGTTTTATAAAAGCCCATAGGAACAGTAAAAGCCCATTTTCATGATGTTTTATAAAAGCCCATGAACAGTAAAAGTACTGTTCATCAGAGGTCCCAAATTATGAAAATGTAATATTTTGATAACTAATCTTAATACGAAAGCGTGGACATAAGAAACGTAAGAAAAAGACTTGAAACGAGAAAATTACGCCGTTTTCACTAAAGTGTTAATTATAAATATTTTTAACTTATAAACACGATTTCACTACTGCGATTAGATGGTGATGTAGATATATAGAATTATATATGGTATTAGTTAATCAAGGTGCTTAGTGCTTACACGGCCTATAATTAAGTAGGTTGCATTCGGCGTTTATTTGACGCATTTTCTGTTGTGATATACTTTGTTGATTTTCCTTCACTCAAGGTGAGTTCATAGCCCCATTTTACTACTTGATTGTTTTATAAACTCTACGGGGTGAAATTACATTGCTTGTTTTACTATTGGACACAAGTGTTTTAAATTGTATGCTATCCAGATTATTGCCTAAATATTATTGCCTAAGTTATCGTATTGCCATTTAAGTCCCCTTTTTATCATGAACCGTTAAATACCTGCTGGGTATACGCAAGTGTTGTGGATAGATCTACCAGGACTGACAATCCCCATCTAGGCTATGGTTTCTAGTTGACCATTGACGCATTTAACATTTGAAGAAATTCGTAGGATGTTTGGCAGCATCTGTATCTGTTTTGAGAAATTCGTAGGATGTTTGGTAACATCTGTATCCATTTTGGGGCACAAACCTCGAGTACTAGTTTGATTACATTTCATTACGTTAAGGTTTCAGTGTCATGAGCTTAGTACAATAATACATGTTTTGGACTACTGAATGTGTTTCATAGTCTACCATTACTTAAATCTTGTGGTCCACCTTTCTATCGATAAACCTATGATTTCACTCAACCTTTGTGTTGACTTTTAGCATGTAATTTCAGGTCCTAAGGTATGAAGATTGGAGGGGAACTGCAGGGATATCATGAAGATGGATTCCGTGTTTACTTAAATTCGATGCAACTTTTTATCTTTAAAACTTTTGTCATCTTTTGGAATTACGAAGCTTTTGTTTAAAATAACGTACGTTTAATGTTTATGACTCTTTTAAAACTATGGGACCGAAGCGGAAAACTCTGATATTTTATAATGTATCGAATGTTATTTATTTGAAAACGTCTCTTTCGAGGTCATTTCCTATATCTTGATTATTATACTTTGATGTAGCACCCCATTGTTACCATTCCGCTGCTAACTGATTTCGGGGGTGTTAAAGATTGGTATCAGAGCCAAGGTTATAGGGAACTGAGTCATTTTCAAAACCTAGTCTATAACCAAAATTTTAAAGATTTTATTTTCTTTCATTTTCAAAATGCAGAATCCTTCATCGCTTATACAATATCTGCGCGCGCAACTCCCTGATCCTTACTTACTTTTCCGATTATCATTATTGTATTATATAAATTTATATATATAATACTTGGTAGAAATCTATGTATTATGAACAAGCGAACATGGGAAGCTAACGTGCTTTTGTAACAAACATTTGTTAAATCCATGTATTAGTTTTAAAACGGCTTTAATGGTCAGTGCTTGTTATATCTTTGATGTTATTGATCTATGAAGTACCACCCCTAACCCATATTCCGTTGCGAGCCAATTTGGGGGTGTTACAATAGTCCTAATGATAAAGAGGATACAAGAAGCAGTCAAGTATACATGAATGACCTTGAAGAAGAATACCTAGCAAGAGCTCTTTTAGCCAAATCTAAAAGGTTCTTTGTCACACCTCGCTAAGGCGGAAACGCGAGGCGTAACGAGAATGGATATCATCACAACACAATGGCGTCAATATAGAGAATCCTATATGAAATAAATAAGTAAAGCATAGACACGAAGTGTCATAACAATACCCATAAAACTAACTAAAATCTAAAAGGCGTCTTTATTGATGAAACGAAAGTTCTCGCCAATAGAAAGACATGCAAAAATTATCCATAATTCAAACAATGCAAAATTCAAGACAATAAAGCAATAAACTCCATGACATCCTATGGTCTCTTTCTAGCCACTTCTCTCTATCTTATTCCCATGATGCTCACTAAATTATGCCTGAAAATGACATAAAACTCAACACAAATGGTGGTGAGAGTCAAGGGGTTTACGACACAAAATCCAATCTTTAAAATAAATTACTGTGATTAATCAAACGTGGCAGGACAATTAAACTAGCTACTATATAAGCTAACATGCAATCATACCAAACAACCACCATTGGGACGAAACGTGCCCACAATCCACATCATACAATCATGGGTAACTCCGTTACCCTTCGATCATAACACACAAAAATAAGTAGAAGCACTACCCTCCAATTGGAACACACAGAAATATAATGGGTAGCATCGCTACCCTCTAATTGGAACACACAGAAACTTCACCACATGTAGCACATAACATATAATAACCACTTAAATGCCCATGCAATGAAACAAATCACATAATCATAGTAACTTAAAAACATATCCACAATACTTGCATCATTTCCACCCCAATAAAACATAAGAAAAGAGGGGCTATGAAACTCACCAGATGCTTTGAAGCTTCCACAAACACTAGCACAAATCTAAACAATCAAAACAAACACGTGTTACACGCTACTAAGCCAAAAGCTTAAGCACATGTAACAATCATATGATGGATGTCTAAGGTGTTTAATTACCCTCATGGGTTCCCCGACACCATGCCCGTCATTAACCAATTCGTTTACACACTTTTTCAAAGTTCAACAATTTACCCAAAAATGCAGAATTTTAGTGTCAATTTATCATTTTCTAAACCACACCTACTGACCTTTTATAAATTTTACCAAAAATCACAGGTTCAATATCATGTGTTAACTATCTCCCTGATTTTTCCACTAATTTATTTCCCTTCTTAAGTGCCCTAAATAAAATCAAAATTTTAACTACTCAGTTTTGGATCTAACCGCACACTAAAAAGTTTGAACCTAAAAACCATACTTAGACTCCAAATACGAATCTATCCTTTGGGGGATTTTTAATAGACACATAGAACTAAACTCCTGTAGGTTGGCTAATCCTAATTCAAATTTTTAAGTGGGGGTTTTACACCTCGTAATCTGACCTAAATCTGACCCGAATTTACTGTTTTGACAACTTTTCTCGTAACCAACAATTGAATGACTTCCCGACCTTAAAAACTTTCGAGGCCAGATGTTCTGGAAACTAGGCTCTCTGAGCTACATAATAGATACTGGAAACAAGACAAAGCTATCAACCATCATCGAGATAACAGCGGGGGGGGGGGGGGGGGGGGGGGGGGGGGGGGGGGGGGGGGGGAAAAAAAAAAAAAACAACACAGACCTAAATTCTGCCCTAATCTAAATCATGTTCTAACGCGATCAAAACCCTAACGAATACACCCATATGATCCTAATTAAACCCTAATCATTCTAACATCATTAAATATCATTAATATTCTGAATTTTATGAAACCGTAGAATCCATCATTGATTTTGTTACATGATTACATTAAACAAACTAGGATTGAGTGCACTTACCTTGATTACTAGGTCCTAACATCAGTTCTTGGCTAGCTCTTGATCAAGATTCTTAGTTTCTTTTTCTTACAGATGGGAAGTCGACATAGAGGGTTATAGGGTCTGAGTTATTTCATTCTAGGGGCTTAAGGTAGGATAATGGACTAAAGTTTTGGTTATAGTGCTTTACCATCTCTCCCCCCACCCACCACCGACCGGCATAACCGAAAAATGACCTAAACAAGTCCTAGCCCACACACAAATTCTATTTTAAATAAAACATTTTTTCTTTTAAAACCGGACGCACCCTTTATTATATATATATTATTATTATTATTTTTATTAAATTATTAATTAACTAATTTACTTCATTACATTAAGTTT
The DNA here is from genome assembly GCA_026074375.1 of Tanacetum coccineum. Lineage (NCBI taxonomy): Eukaryota > Viridiplantae > Streptophyta > Magnoliopsida > Asterales > Asteraceae > Tanacetum > Tanacetum coccineum. The sequence continues at coordinate 29,520 of BQNB010049628.1, read as the reverse complement.
TTTTAAAAACCTAAGCTATTTGAATTAAACTTTATACTTAAACGCTACTTACTAAACTTTCTAAATATAACTTTCATTTCACCAAACCACTTTCTATTTTTAGAAAGTTTTCTATAAACTTCCATATTTCACTCACTTATTTCAATTCTATAATGCCACATTTCCCACAAACGCTTAACACTTAATTATCCAACTATTGACATAGCATTACATGCAATACGCCATTCCCTTCCATTATCACTAAACGTGAACAAATGGAATACTCATTATCCAACACAACATACTCAAAATGAGATTCACGCTCAATGAATTGATTATCCAATCTCACATAACCCACATAAACGCATATAAACACATATAATCACACATACCATACATTGCAACAGATCCATAAGTCAACACTAACGGTTTGACTAACCTGCTCAAGTCATGGTTGTCACAGTATCCCCTCCTTTAGGAAATCTCGTCCCGAGATTTAACTAGCCGATTCATCAGTTCGCTCAACGAACAACTTAGGGTACTTAGACTTCATATAATCTTCGCGTTCCCAAGTAAACTCAGGTCCACGCTTAGAATTCCAACGAACTTTCACAAGCGATATTCTACTACGTTTTAAACTCTTAATTTCACGGTCCATAATTTCTACAGGTTCCTCAACAAAACGAAGAGTTTTGTCAACCTTAATCTCGTCCAATGGCACACGCAAACTAGCATCCGCCAAACACTTCTTTAGGTTTGACACATGAAACGTGTCATGTACTCCACTCAATTCCTCAGGCAATCTCAACCGATAAGCTACAGGACCAACTCTTTCAAGAATCTCAAATGGCCCTACATACCTCGGTGCCAATTTACCCTTTTTCCCAAAATGAATTACACCTTTCCAAGGTGACACTTTTAGCATAACTCGATCTCCTACCTCAAACTCTAACGGTTTACGCCTATTATCAGCATAGCTCTTTTGACGATCTCTTGCCGCTTTGAGCTTCTCTTTTATCAACACTACTTTATCAGTCGTCTCTTGAACCAACTCAGGCCCAATCAAACTACTTTCACCAATCTCAGCCCATAAAACAGGCGACCTACACTTCCTTCCATACAATGCTTCAAACGGAGCACATCTTATGCTTGAATGATAGCTATTATTGTAGGAAAACTCAGCCAATGGTAGATGAACATCCCAACTACCGCCAAAATCAATTACGCATGCTCTAAGCATATCCTCTAAAGTCTGAATCGTACGCTCACTTTGACCATCCGTTTGGGGATGATAAGCCGTACTCATATCCAACCTCGTCCCTAAAGCATTTTGCACAGTCTGCCAGCATCGCGAAGTAAACCGTCCATCTCTATCTGAAATAATCGACACAGGAACTCCATGTCGCGCGACTATTTCGTCGATGTAAATCCTTGCTAATCTTTCCGTACTATAGTCTTCTCTTATAGCCAGAAAATGAGCCGACTTAGTCAGTCTATCAACTATGACCCAAATCGTGTCATGCCCATTCTTTGACCTAGGTAGCTTAGTGATAAAATCCATAGTGATCTTATCCCACTTCCATTCCGGTATCTCAGGTTGTTGCAATAAGCCCGAAGGCCTTTGGTGCTCTGCTTTTACTTTGGAACACGTTAAACACTTACTAACATATGTAGCAATATCTCTCTTCATTCCTGGCCACCAATACCTATCTCGTAGATCATAATACATCTTATCCGCTCCAGGATGTACAAAATACTTAGACTTATGGGCTTCGTCCATAATTGTAATCCTTACATCACCTACCAAAGGAACCCATATACGATCCATAAAGTATAGACTTCCATCATCTCTCTTTTCCATTTGTTGCTCCAATCCATTTAATCGCTCGCTAGGAAAATTCTCTTGCTCAAACGCTTCCTTTTGAGCCGCCAAAATCAACACCTTTATTCCAGATTGAATCGTCATTGCCATAGCGCAAACACGTCTAGGCTTCACACGTTCTTTCCTACTTAAGGCATCCGCCACCACATTCGCCTTACCAGGATGGTAGCGAATCTCACACTCATAGTCACTAAACAGCTCAATCCATCTTCTTTAACACATATTCAAATCCTTCTGATTAAATATGTGCTGAAGACTCTTATGATCCGTGTATATAACACTCTTCGTGCCATAAAGATAATGTCTCCAGGTCTTAAGCGCAAACACAACCGCTCCTAACTCCAAGTCATGTGTAGTGTAATTCTTCTCATGAACCTTCAATTGTCTAGATGCATAGGTACTTACCTTGTCTCTTTGCGTCAACACGCATCCCAATCCTTGATTAGACGCATCACAGTAAACTACGAAATCTTCCACTCCATCGGGTAGAGATAAAATTGGCGCATTGCATAAATTATTCTTCAAGGCCTGAAATGCCGCTTCTTGCTCTTCGCCCCACTCATACTTTTGGTTTTTCTGAGTTAACGAGGTGAGAGGTTTGGCAATCTTGGATAAATTCGCGATAAAACATCGATAATAACCAGCCAATCCTAGAAACGATCGAACTTCAGATGGTGTAGTAGGGGCCTTCCAGTTCTTCACTGCTTCGATCTTACTCGGGTCAACATGAATACCACCTTGATTCACCACGCGACCAAGAAAATGTACCTCTTTTAGCCAAAATTCACACTTAGAGAATTTTGCGTACAACTCCTCCTTTGTCAACAACTCCAACATTAATCTTAGATGAACCTCGTGATCCTCCTTCATCTTTGAATATATCAAGATGTCATCGATGAATACGATAACAAACTTTTGCAAATATGGTTTACAACTCGGTTCATCAAATCCATAAAAATATCCGGCGCATTGGTCAATCCGAAAGGCATAATGGTAAACTCAAAATGCCCATACCATGTTCGGAACGCCATCTTCGGAATATCATCTTCATGCACTCTAAGCTGGTGATAACCAGATCGAAGATCTATCTTAGAAAAATAATGTGCACCTTGCAATTGATCGAATAAGTCATCAATCCTCGGAAGAGGGTAACGATTCTTCACAGTTAGCTTGTTTAATTCACGATAGTCGATACACATACGCATAGATCTATCCTTCTTCTTCACAAATAACACAGGTACTCCCCATGGAGAATGACTAGGTCGTATGAAACCCTTGTGTTGCAGCTCTTTCAGCTGTTAAGACAATTCTTGCATCTCCGAGGGCGCTAAACGATTAGGAGACTTTGCAACAGGCGTCGCTCCAGGAATTAATTCGATACGAAACTCAACTTGTCGTTGCGGTGGTAATCCCTTCAAGTCATCCGGGAATACCTCGACAAACTCTCGGACCACAGAAATATCACTAATCTTAGGTTTGTCCACTTTTGCATTCTTCAATGCCTTAGTTGAATCTTTGACACGTTCTCCATGAACTCTCAGTATCTCGCCATCCACTAAGGGAATTTCTACTACTTTCTCATGACATACTATCACGGCCTTATTGTGGGATAACCAATCCATTCCTACTATCACATCAAAACTACCGTTCCCTAAAGGTATCAAATCTATAGTAAATAGGGAAGATCCTAGTTCTAATTTGCAACCACGGATAATCCTATCAACTTCTACTTTCTTACCATCAGCTATCTCTATCACATAACCATGATTTGCTATACTAGGTTTCACATTAAGTATAAGCGCAAATTTAGTAAAGATAAAACTAAAATCAGCTCTAAAATCAAACAGAACAGTAGCAAAATGACCGTTTATAGAAAAAGTACCCGTGACAACGCTTGAATCCTTGGCAGCCTCTGCCGCATTCATGTTTGCATTGTACGCTCTTCCTCTAACTTGACTCTCACCACCATGATCATTACGACTCCATCCCAAAGCTAGCTGATTCCCAGATTGTCTAGATTCTCGGTTCAACTTGGGAGAAATTACTATAAGAAGCTGGGGGGATATGGGGGGGGGGGGGGGGGGGGGGGGGGGGGGGGGGGGGGGGGGGGGGGGGTGGGGGAATTTTTATAAGGAAAAAAAAAAAATATTTGGGGGGGGGGGGGGGGGGGGGGGGGGGGGTAAAAATATGTTGGGGGGGGGGGGGTGGTGGGGGGGGGGGGGGGGGGGGGGGGGGGGGGGGTTTTGGTGGATATAGAGATGGAGGTGGTTGTGGGTAAAAGAAAGATTTTAATGATTTTGGGTTGGAATTGATTATAATATTGAACAGGTCTGCCGGTATCGCATGTGAACGACAATCTCTCGCAAAATGACCAGGCCTCTGGCAATTGAAACATACCCTACAATTAACCTTCTCATGATGATGTGTACGACATTTAGCACACCAGGGTTACGAACCAGCATACCCCTCTCTTGATGGAGCTGTCGCCACAAAGTTAGTACCACCTTTTGCCTTCTTTACATCCCTTCCAGATCCACTACCCTTAGCAGGTTCATCCACACTCTTTCTCTTCTCAGAGCTCTTAGTTAGCGTCCTATTGCTAACAGCTTCATTAGTCAATATCCCAGCCTTTAATATTGCACTTTGAATAGTAGCAGCTCTGATACCAATTGTTGTATATCATATATCATAACACGGGGTCGATTCTTGGACTTAGCTAGTTTCTAGAGAGAGAAACACATGAGAGGGATTTTCTAGTGAGAGAAAATGTGTTTAATAGGAAAAGTGAAAACGACTAGCTTGCCTCTTCCAAAGTTGGAAGAGGCTTATATAGTTCTTATAATATACCGGGTATTAGTACCCGGCTTAATACCGAAAATCATACTATTAACTATTAAACTACAAGCTATAATAAACAGTAAAATACACGGGGTGACCGAGTCTTTTTCTAATATCTAACATTTACCAATGAACTAGCGACATACTTCACCTTTTGGTTTTCCGCACAACCACTATTATCAATCACAGTTTCCATCTTCTCTATCTAACGTGTAAGTACAACTGCACCACCCTTCTTATCATACTCCTTTGGGTTACAAGACATAAAATACTTGTAGGTACACCTATTGTTACCATTTCCACCATTGCCACCATTGGCACCATTACCGTTACTATTGTTCGCATTAGCATTGACATGAGCAATCACTTGATTAACTATCTCAGGTAAGCAATTTTGCAGTTGTTGCGCAAGAAGAGTCGCAATGTCAGGAGGGTTTTCATTCTCACCAGTAGCACGACGTGGAGGCATTTTCTGAAATAGAAGGATACGTCTACGTTAGGCGACACCCTACAGACTTCTACCCCATATATATACGTACAATCATAACACCAACAATCACCTTAATTCAATCCATGCAATCATACTTGTAAGTCCACTTGTGTTGTGGCGCATGTATAATTATGTTGGCCACCATAATTATAGATGCCCCCTTCCACGCATGTACTCACTCCTATGAAAACACTTCATGCACATAACCTAACACATTGCACATATGATCATCACACAATATCACACAATAGGAGGAATAATCCTTAATGCTTAAGCCTTATTATTAAAATACTTGAATAATATTCGACACCAAAATAACATCTCGAACAATGGCTTCAAACGCCTACTAAAACAAAACGAATGACAAGGACGAACATGACACAAACAAAAGACGATACTAAACAACGGCTCAAGCTTTACTCCTTCATTGATCTTCCAACTCAACCGGTGTGGGGATGATTACTTGCAGTAGATTCACTATCTGAGTCGGCTTCTTCTTCCTCACTCAGCCATCCATTGTGGTTTCCCTCAGGCTGAGGTATCCTATGGGGTGCAAACCCATTCTTAGCATACACTTGCTCATTTTCCATGAGATCCACAAATCCATATAAGTTATAAGGCTTAGGTTTCTTCTCTTCTTCTTCTTCAATGAATTGAGGAAATCGTCCTTCAAAGCGGGTAACAGTACCATCCTTAGCGATTACCTTAGTCACATACTCCTCAACTTCCTTACCAAAAGTCTTAACCAAAGTCAACTCTTCCTCGATTCTATACGAACGCATAAAAGCAGGGACTCGGATTCTGCGGTTAGTCCGCTTCATCCTACCCATTCTCCTACAACCAGTTGCAAACGCAATGTTCCAACGGTAACGCTGACGCCTAGGGGGAGACATACTACAATAGACAACATAACATAGGCTGTATCAGGATACGGATCGCAAAATAACGAAAGAAAACTCAACTTATATATATATATATATATATATAGTATAATGTACTTCATGAAATTTAGGGAAAATAAGCATAATAGGTATATACTTACATATAAGCCCTAAATGCATCTATATGAGGGACCCTTAAGCTATAGTCTAGGCTCAACCACCTAGTTCTCTATAACCAATGGCTCTGATACCAATCTGTCACACCCCGCCAAGGCGGAAACGCGAGGCGTAAACAAGAATGGATATCATCACAACACATGGTGTCTATATAGAGAATACTAAAATGAAAACTAAAGTAAAGCAAAGACACAAAGTGTCATAACAATACCCAAAACCTAACGGTGTCTTTATTAATGAGAAAGAGGTCTCGTCAATAAATGACATGCAAAACATAATCCAAACAATTCATGCAAACGCATTTATTCAAACAGAAAGCATAAATAAACTCCAAGCATCCTACGGTCTCTTCTAGCCACTTCGCTCTATCTTAGCACCATTAAGCTCACCTGAAAATGATGCTTAAAACGTCAACATAAAGTTGAGCGAGAATCATAGGTTTACGACATACAACAATATCCAAAATAAACTTTCAATTAGCTGCTGCAATTACCAAAACAATTCATGACAACAATTAACAACAACGGGACGGAACGTGCCCACGATCCACAATCATATCAACTACATATGTGCGCTACATGGCCTCATATTAGCTCACGCAGTCTTACCACCGTCACACCTCGTTTTGCATATTGGGATCCACAATACCAAACATATCATATCGCAACACAACGGGACGGAACGTGCCCACGATCCAATACACATAACTACAGCAAGCTTAAAAACATTTTAACACGACAACAAGCATCATTCTCACCCCAAAATAACATGAGAAAAAGGGGCTATGAAACTCACCTTTGCTTAGCTTTCCAAAAGATTCCAACAAAAAGCTTCACAAACAACTAGCACAAATCTAAACAACAAAATAACTCGTGTTACACGCTACTAAGCCAAAAGCTTAATGCACATGTAACAATCATATGATGGATGTCTAAGGTGTTTTATTAACCCCATGGGTCACCCCGACACCATACCCAACTTTAACCACTTCATTAACAAGTTTCACTAGTTAGTCACAATTTGTTCAAAACTGCAGAATTTTAACGTGACTTAAAGTACTCAAAACCTCTACTTACTGACCTCTAAAATTCATACCAAAAATCATCTATGTTCATCTATGAGCATATTAACTACCTCATGATTCTCAAGAGCCATTTACATGTACAAGTACTCCTAAGAAAATCAAACTTCAAAACAGTCCCAATTCGGATCTGTTTGCACACTAAAAACTAGACCCTAAACACCATACTTAGACAACAAATAAGAGGCTAAAAATTTATGGAAGTTTAATAGACACATAGAACTTGACTTCTGTAAAAGGGCTAATCGTAATTCGAATTTTAAGTAGGGGTTTTACTCCCCGAAATCAGACCCAAATCTGACCCTTATTTACTGTTTTGACAACTTTTGTTGCAAACAATATTTCAATGACTTCCCGAACTCAAAATCGTTCGAGGCCGGACCTTTTGGAAAGTAGAATCTCTGGACTAAAATTTAGACATAAGATTCATCAAAAATCTCGTTATCAATCATGAGATATCATCTGAACAACACGAGCCCTAAATTCTGCCCTAATCTAAATTATGTTTTAACGCGATCTAAACCCTAACAAATACACCCATATGATCTTAATTAAACCCTAATAATTGCAATATGATTAAACATCATTAATTTACATATTTTATAAAACCCTAATTCCATCATAATAATTATTACATGTCTTTAATGATAATTAACTTCAAAGGATTATAGTATATACCTTAAATCTTTAAATCTTGAACACAAAATCACCTGGCTTGAAAAATAATTTTTTTCTTCTTCTTGGTTTCTTGATTCAGCCGATTAGTTGGTATGGGGAAGAATAAAAGTGAATTCTAGGAAAATAAGGTTTAGTATTTATAGGATTAGAGTCTAAGTTTAAGTCAAATTTGTTTCCTTTTCCCCCCTAAAGCTCATAACCGGCCGGATATGTATATATATATATATATATATATTTTTTTTCTTTTATTTCTTTTTTATTTTTTTATTTATTAATTACTTATTTATTTGCATTACCTTAATTTTCTACAAAAACCTAAGCTTATTTGCGCATACCTTTTTGCGTAAACGCAATTTACTAGACTTTTAAAAATAATTAACTTTTCATTTTTATTAAACCTAACTTTCCAAAAATAGAAATTTCATTTCTTTCTTATTCTAACCACTAAAGCCTATTCATACCTAATTTTACTTACACATAAATACGTATACGTAGTAATACTTACACTATAAATCACTAAAAGGCTTAAACCACAAAATTATTTCCTTGTCACCAAAAGTGAACGAAATGAACTCCACAAAATCCAACACAAATCCAATCCCAATGAGACAATCACATTCAATGGATTGATTACCAAATCTCACATATCCCACATAAACACATATAAACACATATTAGCACAAATAACACATAACCCATACATTGAATTAGATACATAAGTCAACACTAACGGTTTGACTAACCTGCTCAAGTCATCGGTTGGATCAATATATCCCCTCCTTTTAAGGAACTCTCGTCTCCTGAGATTTACCAAGAAGTTCCCACTCTATCATGTACCATACAAGTAGATCAAGGATACTTATCTTATCAAGTAGTCCTCCCATACCCATGTTAACTCAAAGTTACACTTTGAATTCCAACTAACTTTCACAAGATATCTTACTGCTAACCACTTTGCCTGCCCATAAAAGGGTACGCATAGCAGCATAACCGCTCCAAAACGAAAAGAAACATCCAACTACCTGAACCTCGCCCTCATCGGGATGTACTCGTCCAAACCTTAAGTTGCGTAACAATGTCATTTACAACCCGGTCTCGCAACTCATCAAATAAGAACTGTCTTGAACCCAAGTTATAAGTTGTTACAAAGCCCAACGTTTTTGAAAAATTGGCTCGACTTTGAGTTTATTCATAAAATAACTTTAACCAAAATCACACAAACACATCTAAGGGCATACTAAGGTCTACAAGAAACAATAATACCCAACTTTAACTAACAAACACTCCAATATCCTTGCTCAACGAACAAGGTGTGGCTACTCCAGTTTACCTGACGTCGCTAAAGACTCTCGAGCTTGTCCAGCCCAAATGGACCTTAAACAACCACCATTCGCGACATTTTAACCTCTTTAACCTCACAGGATCACAATACTCAACAGTTCCTCAATATAACAAAAACAAACAATAAAAAAAAAAAAAAAAGAAACAAAAAAAAACAAAGAAAAAAAAAAAATAAAAAAAAAAAAAATAAAAAAAAAAACAAAAAACGAAGAGTTGTTGTCAACCTTGATCACAGCCAATGGCACATTGCAGACTAGGCATCCACCAGACCTTGTTATTTAGGTTTGAGAGACACATGAACCTCTATGTACTCCACTCAATTCCTCAGGCAATCTCAACCGATAAGCTACAGGACCGACTCTTTCAAGAATCTCAAATGGCCCTACATACCTCTCTAGACTGACCCTTTTTCCCCAAAGCGAATTACCACCTTTTCTAAGGCGACATTAGCATAACCCGATTCTCCTACCTAAACTTTACGTTTGGCGTCTATTATCAGCATAGCCTTTGTGACGGTCTCTTGCCGCTTTTAAGCTTTTCTTTTATCAATACTACCTTATCTGTCGTATCTAGTACTAACTCAGGCCCAGTCAAACTACTCTCTCCAATCTCTGCCCATAGAACAGGCGACCTACATTCATTCCAACAAACTCAAACGAACACACCAAATCTCGAATGATAACTACAAACCAAAATTCAATAACACATTCCCTCATTATATCTTCTAAAGTCTGGAATCATAAGGTCACTTTGTCCATCCATTTGTGAGGATGCTAAGTAGTACTCAAATCCAATCGTGTCTCTAACACTTTCTGCAGCGTCTGCCAAAACCATGAGGTAAATCATCCATCTCAATCTGAGTTGATCATCACCAGAATTCCATTCCTTGCTATTATCTCATCAATATAAATCTTTGCCAACTTCACATCTTGAAATCTTCTTGTATAGCTAGAAAATGAGCTAACTTGGTCAGTCTATCGACCATCACCCAAATCACATCATACTCACTACTTTGATCTTGAAAATTTAGTGATAAAATTCATGGTGGTTCTATCTCATTTTCACTCAAGTATCTCAGGCTGTTGCAGCAAGCCAAAAGTCTTTGACATTGCAGTCTTCACCTCTTAAACAAGTCCGAAATTTGCTAACATAGATAGCTAATCCTTCTCTATTCATGGCCACCAATACATGTCTCCAAGGTTATAGTACTTCTTATCCGCTCCCGGATGTACCAAGTACCTTGATGCCATGGCCTCCGTCACCAGAATTTCACTTCCTCCAAATGATAACCTAAATACCATCCATAAATATAAACTCTCGTCTCCGGTTCCTTTTTCCATCTTTGGATCTAAACCATGTAGTATTTCTGCGAGTACGTTCTTTTGCTTGAACGCCTCACTTTGGGCTGTCAGTATCATTCCTCTTACTCCATACTGAATAGTCATAGCCATCGCTCGAACACGTCTAGGTTTTACTCGTTCCTTCCTACTTAACGCAACAGTTACCACATTTGCCTTACCTGGATGGTAGCGAATTTCGTACTCATACTCACTATACAATTTAATCCATAAGTTACTAACCATCATCTGCCCTCTTTTCCATTTGTTGGTCCAGGTCACGCAGTATTTCCTGCCTGCCGGTCTCTACCTTGACGCTCACTTTAATAGCCAATATCTTTCCTTGAACATATAGACGGAAGTCATGGACATTGCTCTTACTCGTCTTAGTTTCACTCTCCCTTTTACTTCACGCATCAACCACTACATTCGAGTATCAAGCATTACACAAAAAACATCTTTAAAGAGGTCAAAAAAAAAAAAAAAAAAAACAAAAAAAAAAAAAAAAAAAGAAAAAAAAAAAAAAAAAAAGCCTCTTTTCAATTTGCGCCGCACTCATACTTCTGATCCCTCTCAGTTAGGGAAGTAATAGGTTTAACAATCTTAGAAAAGTTTGCGATGAAACGTAGGTAGGTAACCTGCCAATCCTAAGAATAATCATATCTCGGATGGTGTCGTAGGTACTTCCCAAATTCTTCACTGCTTCACTCTTAGTAAACTTAGCATACAACTTCTCATAAAAAAACGCAATGAAAGAAATCAACAGACGTACCACGACAAATGAACACATAAAAAAAAATATCAATACGAAAGACGGAAATTCTTATACCAATTATCGACATTACTCGAAAGACCAAATTAAATAATGTTTTTATAAAAATTGATTTAAATTAAGAAAGTCACTTTAAGTATAAAAATCATTTTAAATAATAAATAAAATTGTCTTAAACTTAATCTTTATAAAATTCATTCTGGTTGTCATAAAAAAATCTAGAGATGGTTATCTAATGGTATATCGTACCTTACCACTATGAATCACTTTAAACCAGCTTTTTATAACAAAATAAAATTTATTAAACCACTTAAAAATTTTCATATCCTATTTGTATAAACCATTTAAACATATTCTATTTACAAAGATCATTTTAAACACATTTTTACTCAAACACTAACATAATACTTCCAAAGAGTTTTTATGATTAGATATCAATTATGAAATATGTTACTCAAACAAATGACACCATAATACCAACAGGGATCGTAAAACACCGTACAGACTCTAACACAATTATAATGTTTGAAAACGAAAGAAAATACCAGGAACCATATACTCAAAATAAAATCAAGACGAACTCGTACAAGAAAACTCATGCAGACGTACGTACCAAAAGAAAACGTAGGTCCTTATCCAAAATAACAATCAACAATGCACACCTAAAAGCAATTCGATAAAAAAACTAACACGTCGCCAACGGGTTACGAAAAACTCACGGAAATACAAAGAAGAGGATAATGATCCACACCTAATATGTTAGGAACAATTTAGTCTTAAAAGAAACCTTGATACTTTATACGAAAGTATCAATGCAATGAAAGACTATGAAACCGACTATATCCCGAAAAAGCAGATACTAAACAACCAATATACATCGAGAGACTCGAATAGGAAAAAATCAGTGATCCCTTACTAACACAGTACGATGAAGCATGCTAAGCTTAGACTTAGGAAATCCGAACAAACAACCGAGCAAACGAGCAACCTCTATAAAAGCAATATTAGGTATCCACAAATACTAGATAGAAGGGAAACTTACTATCAATACAACTCAACTTAACATATCCTTCAATTAGGGTAAGAGAATAATTCTCTACTCATACCACCATCCTTATCATGAATACGACATATTCAAAGAAAAACTTTATTAAACTACCACCTACAACCAAACACAAATAAATTCAATCAATGTTCACAATCTACGTGTGGAGATGCCCTTTATAATTATTTAGGCCACCATAATTATAAGTGCCTCCTTTCACACGTGTACTTACTTCCAAGATTACCCATTTCAATCATAATTCACATATGAGCACATATACCACATTGCACATCTTAAACCACTCTAATATAACACACAAATGATGCTCCATCAAAGAAATACTTACTTATATAAAGATAAAATCAAAATGATATAAAGGAACGAAAGTCTCGCAACACCTCCAAAATACGAAATATCCGAAAGAAATAATCAATAGCATCGTGACAAGGTAAAGGACGGGATAAACTTATGATGGGCCTCGCTTGGGTTTGACTTTGCCTCTGCAAGAATCACCCGACTTCGCGGGTCCAGCCCTACTACGCACATCCGACAAACGATCAACTATCCTATCTCCTTCGATTCCACAAGAGGCTCCTCTTATGGATCCTTATAACGCTTAAGTCCAGTTAGGAAAATGATTCCCCAACGAGACTTATTACGGGTGGGAAAAAACATAGCTAAAATACTAAGAAAGTAATACATATCATATCCAATAATGGTAGGCAAAATAACTAAAATGACAACTTAGCAAAATACAAGATATATAAGCTATGCAAAAAATAAAAGGGAAGCATAACAGTTATAGCATTAAACACTTAAGCCCAAAATGCATCTACATAAGGACCCCTAGGTTATAGTCTAGGCTCAACCACCTACTTCTCTATAACCAAAAGCTCTGATACCAATGTGTCACACCCCGCCAAGGCAGAAACGCAAGGCGTAAACAAGAATGGATATCATCACAACACATGGTGTCTATATAGAGAATACTAAAATGAAAACTAAAGTAAAGCAAAGACACAAAGTGTCATAACAATACCCAAAACCTAATGGTGTCTTTATTAATGAGAAAGATGTCTCGTCAATAAATGGATATGCATAACAATAATTCACACAATTCATGCAAAACACATTTATTCAAAACATAAAGCATAAAATAAACTCCAAGCCCATCCTACGGTCTCTTACTAGACCCACTTCGCTCTATATTACACCATTAGCTCACTGAAAATGATGCATAAAACGTCATATAAAGTTTGAGCGAGAATCATAGTTTATGACATACAACAATATCCAAAATAAAATTTAGCTGCTGCAATTACCAAAATAATTCATGACACCAATTAACCACAATGGGACGGAACGTGCCCACGATCCACAATCATACCAAATTCATATGTGCACCACATGGCCTCATATTAGCTCACGTAGTCTTATCACCGCCAAACTTCATTTTGCATATTGGGATCCACAATACCAAACATATCATATCATAACACAACGGGACAGAACGTGCCCACGATCCAATACACATAACTACAACAAGCTTAAAAACGTTTTAACACGACAACAAGCATCATTCTCACCCAAAATAACATGAGAAAAAAGGGGCTAAAGAAACTCACCTTTGCTTAGCTTTCTAAAAAAAGATTCCGAACAAAACTTCACAAACAACTAGCATAAATCATGAAACAACAAAAATAACCGTGGATACACGCGACTAAGTTCCAAAACAACCAAAAGCATTTAATGCCATGTACCAATCAATGATGATGTCAAGGTTTTCTATTAACCCCATGGGGTCACCCCCGACACCATAACCCACGATAACCACTATCATTAGCAAAGTTTTCACTAGTTAGTCACAAGTTGTTCAAAACTGTAGAATTATACGGGTGACTTACCTACTCAAAACCTCTACTTACTGACCTCCATAATTCATACCAAAAATCACCTATGTTCATTTATGAGTATATTAACTACCTCATGATTCCCAAGATCCATTTACATGCACAAGTACTCCTAAGAAAATCAAACTTCAAAACAGTCCCAATTCGGATCTGTTTGCACACTAAAAAGTTTGGACCTAAAACCATGACTTAGACTCCAAATCAAAGCTATCCTTAGGGAACTTCCTAATATACACATAGAAATAAACTCCGTATAAGAAAGGGCTTAAGCTAAATTCGAATTTTAAGTAGGGGTTTTATACCTCGTAATCTGGCCTATATCTGACCCGTATTTATTGCTTTGACAACTTTTCTTGCAACCAACGTTTGAATGACTTCCCTACCTCAAAAACCTTCAAGGCAATGTCTGGAAACTAACTCTCTGAGCTACATCATATACACCAGAAACATGACAAAAGCTATTACCATCATTGAGATAACAAAAAAGCCGAAACAACCCGGCCCTAAATTCGCCCTATTCCTAAATCAATATTTTACACGCATCTAAACCCTAACGAATACACCCATATGATCTTAATTAAACCCTAATCATTGCAATATGATTAAACATCATTAATTTACAGATTTTATAAAACCCTAATTCCATCATAATATTATTACATGTTTTTAATAATAATTAACTTTTAAAGATTATAGTATATACCTTAAATCTTCAAATCTTGAACACAAAATCACCTAGCTTGAAAAATAATTTTTTTCTTCTTCTTGGTTTCTTGATTCAGCCAATTAGTTGGTATGGGGAAGAATAAAAGTGATTTAAGGATAATAAGGTTTAGTATTTATAGGATTAGAGTCCGAGTTTAAGTCAAATTTGTTTTCTTTTCCCCCATAAAGCCCATAACCGGCCGAATATGTATGTATATATATATATATATATACACATTTTTATTTATTTATTTATTAATTACTTATTTATTTGCATTACCTTATTTTTTTACAAAAATCTAAGCTTATTTGCGCATACCTTTTTGTGTAAACGCAATTTACTAGAGTTTTAAAAATAATTGTTGGGAATTATACTTTGAGTTGATTATGACAAAACATATTAAAGGTAGAGGACCTACAAGACAAAGTTGGAATAACATTAATGCTGATTGAAGAATAGCAAACAGTATTTAATGCTCACAACTAAAAGAATAAAGATAACAACATTAAATGCTGATTGATGATAGTCAAACAGTATTTAATCTCAGGCTAAAAGGATAAAGATCAACATGTAATGCTGATTGTAGAGTAGTTCAGAATAGTAATTGTAAGCTGATTTATATTTTCCTAACTTAATTTTTGATCTTATCTTAGTCTTGTAAACCCTAACCCCTCTAGTATATAAAGAAGGAAGCGTCTAGATTGGCCTCGATTCATAGGATAGTCCTCCTCAATAAGAGTCTAAACGCATATAAGCGTGTGTAGTAGTAGTAGTTAATTCTTTATTAATGTTTAAATAAAGAAAAAACCTTAATTAGTTGAACAATTGTGTTCTTCATATTGCGCTCGTGTGACAACATTTGTTATCATACCCTAATGATCCTATAATGATCTTGGAGTCATTATAGGAATTCCAACAATAATTACCTGTTCTTCTTTTTTATAAAACCTAACTTTCCCAAAAATAGAATATCAATTCTTTCTTATTTCTAACCACTAAAGCCTATTCATACCTAATTTTACTAACACATAAATACGTATACGTAGTAATACTTACACGATAAATCACTAAAACGCTTAAACCACAAAATCATTTCCTTGTCACCCAAAGTGAACGAAAATGAACCTTCCCATAAAATCCAACACAAATCCAATCCCAATGAGATGATCACGCTCAATGGATTGATTATCAAATCTCACATATCCCACATAAACACATATAAACACATATTAGCACAAATAACACATAACCCCTACATTGAAACAGATACATAAGTCAACACTAACGGTTTGACTAACCTGCTCAAGTCATGGTTGTCACACATAATATATATAGATACAGTAAGACTTTATATAAACAAAGCATATAAGTCATATATGACGGATAATCATAATAAAAAGCATATCTACCAATGATAACATAGAATTCTTTTGGCCTATATACTACATCATCACGAGTGCATTAGGAATGTTTTATATCAAATATGCATATATATGAATTCCTCCCAACCCGATCAGTCAACATAAAGAAGGGTCTTAAACATCATTCTACTTGGGTTGTTTATCAATTTATCACACAATTTTTACAAGTAAGATATTGACACGCCATAGACAAACGTTCAAAATACATCAAGACAATTAACCCTTTCAGCCTATTTCAATTGCAATGATATACCAAAAGACAAACAATGATCCAAGCAAAGATAACATCAAATTCATAAACATATATATTCACAAGTCATAGTAAAATCATCCAAATATTATATCATGTTTCACATATTGCCAAAATAAACGAGTAACACTACATCATAACCGAACCAATAATCAATCTCTCCCATAAACAACCAACATGCAAACCTACTAGAATATCCTGAAGGGCTGTCACGACTCCATTGGAAATCAAGAGCACGTCGCCAAATGGTGTGTTTGGTAACGGGCTTAATATAGTGAAGGAATTAGAGATTTTGTGTGAATCATCTAATCCTCATGGTATGATGTGTTTAGATTCTGGAAAATTAGTGTTTGAGGTCTGGAAATGGTGGTAAATCAGTAGTGGTTCATGGTGGAGAGTGGTGGTAGCATGGCGGTGTAGAGGGGTGTTTGGATCATTAGATCCTAAGACCCTCACCTAGTTTTCCTCCAATCAAATAAAGGGGTGTGCGTGTGTTTTTGTGAAGAGATATTTCATTCTAGGCACCCAAGGGGGGTATTTATAGGCTTTAGAAGATTCTGGAAACCAAGTTGGGGATGTATATGGCCACTGTTGGAGCCAAATTCATGTATTTACTACATCAGACAGAAAGTGCGCCGCACTTATTTAAAAGTACGCGATACTTTGCTGATGGGGAAAAGTGCGTCGGTTTTGGTGTAAAACTGGCATACTTAGGGCATTTACATCTCGTGACCTTTTTTCTAAGTTGTAGATAATTAAATTCTATTTCTATGGCCGCTTGAACCAACTCAAACGGAGTTCGTATGACCGAGTTATGGCCAAAACAGTAAATAGGTGTCGGGAAGCATTCTGCTTGAGTTTACTTCTTCGTTTAAGCTCCATATCTTAACATATCCTTTCGTTTTCTTCCACAACACGTACCTAGAACCTACAATATCAAATGTACTCTATTAAGTACCGAAAGTTCTTATAATTAACCAATAAGTATACATAAAAGCACAGATAACGCGTATAGAAATATGTATAATTTGTGCGTTATCAAAGTCGATACGCCGTATCCATATTTCAAGATACATCATATTGAAACCTGTAAGAAAGTATCTAAGTAACTGGTCAGAGGTCAAATACGCCGTATCATAGTTATGAATACGCCGTATTGACAAGTCTGACAATAAAGTTTTAAAGGTGCAGAAAAAATAAAAAGATAACGCCCAGGTTGGGTGAATACGTCGTATCCCCCCATAGGAATTGACTACCCGTATCGACTACCTGGAAGACATAATTCGATATACCCAAAAGAAAAGACATTCCGGTTGTCTCTCCAAGCAACTTTTATTTACAGAAAAGTTCCTCTAAGTTAGACCTTCCTTAACTCCTTCCATCCTCCATAAAACAACTTATGGTCGAACGGAATCAAATTTGAGCACTAAAAATTATATAAAATTTATTACACCTTTCGTATAAGAGAATACCCAAGTCACGATATTAATACTAATTCCTATGATAAAAGTTTTATTTGAAAAATATTTCTGTGTAGCATGAACCATATGTTTCCAAAAGTTTATTGACCTTTGTTGCATAGGGATCGTTATCGATACTTAATTAGGGGTTAGGTAAATGGTTCGACCAAACATAACCCTAAACTGTTTGAATTCGATTTCATCTGATCATTGTCCGTATCTAATTTTGAATCATTGACAAAAATTACGTTAAAATGAAATAGATCATAAAAAGGATATAACGCTGTATTCCTCACCATCATATTATGACAATGATGTTTCATTTTTCAAATTAACTTCATCGACATGTTGAGGACTTACCGTAGGCTAAGATGAGAAATCTGATTTAGATGTTAATGCATCATTGTAGACTATAGCTGGGAATTATGTTTCAAAAAATCTAAGGTAGTGAACGTCTTCATCATACCAGATCTTACCATACGTAGCAGTTTCCCAGTTATACACCTTACCGTTTCTAAGAGCTCTCTCACTTTCAAGCTGAACATATTCCTCCATAGTAATATCAGGTTCGTCCATTTTCTGTAATGAATTTTCTACGAACACATAAAAAGGTCAAATAGATCAATACGCCGTATTTAGTAAAATGGATACGCCGTATTGATGTTTAAAGTCAAATACGCTGTATTGGTTTAGGAAAAAATTATACGTCGTATCCAAAGAAATGAATACGCCGTATTGCATATTCGACTCAGATTACTCAACAAGTTTTAATAATGCAGAAAAACACACAAACACGCAAATATGCAAAATATACAATGCATAAAATAAACACACAAAAACACAAAAACAAACTAATCTAAAAACAATAAATCTAAACTAGAACACGAATAAATAAGAATTAAACAACTTCACTCCCCGGTAACGGTGCCAAAAACTTGATGTGATCGTTATGCGTAGGTAATTTTTATTATCAAGTTTTATTATTTATATATTTCTAAATTACCTATTAACAAACACTAACGAGCAGTGTACCCGATCAGTTGTAGGTTCTTTGGTAAGTAGGGTGTCAATCACTAAGAGCGAGAGCGTTAATTCCTAATTTTATTAGTATTTTAGTTATCTAAGTTAGTCCTAATTTATTCTATTCTATGTTATTCTAAGTTAAACCTAAAACTAACTCAAAAGAGGTTTTCAGCCTGAGAGACTGGTACGAGTTTTAGGTTTCTTAAGCCAATTCGAGGACAATTAACACACACAAGCTGATAGTCAGAAGATAATGAAGCGGTCAAGCCTAATGTAAGGAAACCGTACTAACCATGATTAACAAAATAAAACGCAAGTATTGTTTATAAGTGCAATGATTGTCTTATCTTGTTGGCGACATATCATTCCTAGATTTAGGCGGTACTTTGTCTTAAATCATAGACACACCAATTCTGTGACAATTAAACGCATCCGCATAAAGCATTCATTGCTGATTATAATCATCTTAGGTAACAATAATGTAGATGCTTACGAACCCTTTGCTCAATGAGACTTTACTGAAGCATTTTTTTTTTTTTTTTTTTTTACTGCTTAATGACACTTTATATACTAGTAGTCCATTGCCCAAATCTTTACAAATGTCATACACGAACGATTAGGTAAACAAAACTTATAAAGAACGATACCAAAAACCGAACACGTATTTAGAGTATAAGAATTACAAGGGTTTTCCTATGAATTGAAGCACATTGCAAGACCTTCTTGGCTTCTTTTATCTTCTAAAAATTGAACTTGGTGGTTAAAAGTCTCTAACAGCTCTCGAACTCTTTTTAAAATTCATAATTAGGGTTTGTAATTATAGGGTCTGGAATTAAGTCGATACGACGTATTAAAGAAGTTTAATATGGCGTATTAGGGTTTCTTGGCATAAGAACCACGATTATTATATTCCAGAATATTCCATGAACCATCTCATGAATACGGCGTATGGGTTCTCCTGGATACGGCATATTGGTCTTCATATCTTCGTGGTTGCTTGTGAAGTTAAGGCACCGATACGCCATATCTTGCTGCATACGGCGTATTGGATTTTAGAACAATAGTCCTTCAGGGATTTTATTCGTTAAGCTCCAAAATGCTTGTCCTTTTTAAGGTGTAAACTTCACCAATGCTCCGATAGTTTATTAGCAAATAACAAATATAAGCAATTAAGTACCAATTCATGCATAAATAATGTGATATGAGCAATTTTGATGGGATAAATGATGCTAATAAATAGACATTATTTGATGTCATCAAATATCCCCCACTTGAATCCTACTTGTCCTCAAGTAGACTTTAGAAAACTTATGAAATTGTATCCCAACTGAAGTCTAGGATTTTTCCTTAAAGCAATTATTCGTTTAATTACTAGCACACAACCAAACACCTCACGAAATAGGAAAATGAAAACACTCAAATCAGTCAACTAATCTATGTGGTAACATTTAAGTAGTTCACTCAATTGCTCGGTCATGACGAGTATTCTATCATATGCTTGGCAAGGATATACATCTCCACCACTAAAACTAAAGAGTAACAAGTCTATAAAGGTAAATTTGGGTTAAATATGATAAGGCTTAAGGGTTAATCACTCTTTCTAATCTCTATCGATACCAATATTACAGAAAAGGAGACAAAATCACAAATGCACGATCAAATCCATAAACGCGACACTTGCGATTGCTCAAATCCTTAACTCGAATAAGCTAAAGAATAGGACTAGTAATCTTTACCAACAGTAGTAAACCAACAAGGGAGACAAAACCATATATACACATCCAAATCCATAGAATAGACATACATGCTTGCTCAAATCCCTCATTCGAGTAAAACCAAAGGTTAGGATGAACAATATATAAGGGTATGGATAAGACATAGGAATTATTTATAATTGGTTTTAAATAAAAAGAAACAAAACAAATAGATTATCCAAACAAATAAGGCACAATGTTGCTCGCTACTTTCTCGACCATCCCTTGAAAAAGACACAAAATCATAGGCTAACTCACGCTTTGGTAGACACAAATTAGACTAAAAAATGCCTTGATCAAAGATCAATAAAATAACTTTAGTTGGCGTTCCCATAACGACCAACTCCCAAATTTCGATAATATACATACTATACAACAATATTAGCGATATCTACCACTTTATACATAAAAATACATTGTTGGTTTATTTCGACAGACATACAACAAAACTTTACATCATTGTTTATAACACGTACCAACGAATAATTGATTATCTTTTTTGAATAATCACATCGGTTAAGTTTAGATGAACCGATTATCTCATAATCCTCTCCTTTTTTTTCTTTTTTTAAACAAACCAATAAAGGTGTAATTTCACCATCTCACGATCATAATAAATCCGGATAATTTATCCATCATGCTCCATACTTGAAATAAAAATAGTAGTGAAAGTAGTAAACATAGACGAAAACCAAATATAACAGCACTTTCACATTCCCATTGCATTTTGCAATACCGGACCTAACCAAGATAGAAAATACGCACACGAACACAGGAAATACAATACTTTACACAAAAGCAACTAGCAACCAAAAAAGAACATGATATAATAGGGTATGCTATGGTGTAAAGGTGTAACAAAACAAATATTTAGTGGTCGAAGAAACGAAAGGAATGGCTCACTAGGTTTTTCTAGGGGTATCTTACTCTAAAGATGAGAGTAAACAAAAGATTGATACGGTATTAACTATACCAATGAAGTTTAGTTTTAATATAACATGTATACGTTTTTTTGTGTAATCCTAGAAATTTACCAGTTTAGAAAGGTCACTCCATATAATTTAAACTTGTAGTGTACTTATTATGATGGTTCTTGCATAGTATACCCAGCCAGTTCTAAGTTTACTACCGTCACCGAACACTCATATTGTAATGGACGCTTTAGTAGAATCATGGGAAACATAATAGGTTAAATTTTCCCCCTCACAATATGGAATTAAAGGTTATGTGAGCAGGTCATGTAACTAATAATTTCACAAAAGTATGCTAAAAATAAATTTAAGCATAAATTATATTAATGTGAAAATAAGGACAAGTAAGCGTTCTAATTCTCCTCCTCACACTTGAGATATACAACGCTCACGTTGTATAAATATAACATGAAAATCAGAAAATAAAAAGAATTAGAACGGAAAACTCCACTGAGATTTGCTCAGTAAATCCATCATGTTTCGTATATGACAAGATGTATGTTGAAAAAAGTCATCTGAGCTTCCAGCATGGATACAACACATATAGAATTCCAGATAATAAGCACACCAAATTCTTCTTTTTATTCAGTAAGTTCCTGTATTAAGTGTAAGAAAACAAATGCAATTCTATCTCCATATAATCTCCATTTTGGCTCAACAAAAGTTAGGAAGGCATCGAAATAACACCACATGACGTCATTCTGAAGTTGCTTTCTGATGGAGACTAACGATATGATCACCAAGCACCATTGCAATTGGATGATTCTTAGTCATTCTAACCAAGAAAGTTCATAAGAGTGTGGGATGGGCTCACATTAGATAATGATGATCCTTGTGGAAGTAAAGTCTTCATAAGAGTTTTCATGAAAGGATACAAACATTAAAAGTGTGGTGTTTTTGGAGATACATCCACACCTTGAGGAAATAATAGAGATTGATCTGTTCAGTGTGGTATGGAATACTTGTTGATGTGCATCTTGAGGAGTCAATTGACGTTGACACAATGGTGAAACGCTAAATCAACAGCTCTTGGTCAGAAGCTACTGGAACTAGAGAATAGCAAACAGGTGGAGGATTGAGAGAAGTATTTATCGAACAGCGGTTTGGAACAAATGATCCCAGAACATAATTATTTGGTGAATTACAAGGTTGTTGAGAAACAAGGTTTTGAACGATTCCTGAACTGGATGTTGCAGGAGTCATAAGTTGAGGCCCGAGTCCTGAATTGAATTTTTAGAAGCCATTGTTGTCAGCTCATCTAACGTTACGTGGATGGTTTCCATGATTTTCCGGGTTCTTCTGTTATATATTCTAAAGGGCTTTCTTTCTTCTTTTGCAGCCCCTGACCGCCCCCCTAGGCGCGTAAGCCAACAAAAGAAAAGTTATAATACCAATATTCGCTTTTTGCTTTTAGTGTTTACCCAAAATCCTCACCGTCATTGGCCCGATAACAAAGTGAACCATAGACGACAATAGAAACGATAAATTCGGACTTCTTGTCGTCATCATCTCATATGGAGTTTTGTTGTATCAAAGACGAATCAGAGAACGGTTTTGGGTATAAGAAGCTATGTTGATTGCTTCGGCGCATAGAAATAGTGGAGCTTTTGAAAATATCAATATTGTGCGAGCAGCTTCTATAAGAGTTTGGTTTCGTCTTTCGACAACGTCGTTCTGTTGAGGAGTGCAAGCAACAGAAGTTTGATGCGAAATGCTGACATATTCATAAAAATCACGAAGAGTCTGATTAACAAATTCAGTTCCATTATATGTTCTAACATTACAGATAGTGGCATTCAAACGAACCTAAATATTTTTGATGCATTTGATGATAGCGTCAGGAGCTTCATCCTTTGATTTAAAAAATTTGAGCTAATTAAATCGAGAATAATCGTCAACAATCACCAAGATGTACTTTTTCCCGTTAATGCTCTCCGCACGCATCGGGCCACAAAGATCCATATGCAAAAGATATAGTTTCTCTTGGTTAGTGTCCTCAGCTTTGGGTTGATGAGAGGATTTCTTGCTTTTTCCTAATGCACTGCTGAACACATATGATCTTTCTGAAATTTAAGCTTTGGAATGCCTCGAGCAAGATCGTCTTTGGCTAGCTTGTTAAGAGTACTAAAGTTGAGATGCGATAACCGACGGTGCCATAACCAGCTCTTAGTCTTTGAAGCTTTTGATAGAAGACAGATTAGAGAAGTCTTTAGCATGTCATCAAGAGAAATTGTGTACAAATTTGTGTCTCTGGATCCTGAAAGTAAATCAACACCTTCGAAATTCCGACTAGAAAGGAAAAAAGTGTTTTTTCCGATAGCGACTTCATGAAGCCGTGACACAAAAATTTACAACCGAAAACAAGTTGTGTTCCAAGTCCCTTCAACATAGATATACTAAGGGAATGATTACATACTGATAAGTCTACCATACCCCATAATATTTTCAATTTGGTCATTTTTGAATCGAACAGTTCCCAGAGATTTACTAACGAAGTTTAGGAGCTGAGAGCGGTTCCCTGTCATATGTTTAGAGCATCCGGAGTCCAGATACCAAAGAACAATTTGGAAAACTTTTCATTGACAAGAGAAGAAGAAGATGGAACATCTATAGCATTGGATCCCCATAAATGATTGGGTTTCGAGTTGTTAGCAATCTTAGATTCTACAATCTTAGCTTTTTTACTCGAACCTACTGTTTTCAATGTTTTGGGTCTCCTGCTATAGACTTTAAGCTCTGGTTTTTGTGTATCAACTGAATGAGGAGTGGATTCCTTAATGGGCACAACTTTAGTGGGAGTGATCCTAGTTAAAGGGCATGAGTTACCAACAAAAGTGAAAAGTCTTCTTGTCGGTTTCCACTTATATCCTATGTCAGTGAATAGTTTACCTGTAGGTTTCTAAATATTATGCAGATGGTTTTTCTTAGACTTAGATTTAGATTTAGCAAGCATATTCACATCATTTACAAAATCAAGGAAACACACATCATGATTTGCATCAAACATACATGCCTTACATTTCGAACACAAATTAATTTAAGAATTCGCATTTAACATAGTAAAGGCTTAACATTTGCATCATAAATAGGTTCTTTAACATGATTCTTTTTACTAACTCCCCTAGGTTGGGCTTCTACTTTATTCTTCATGTTGCTACTTGGTGTTTGCGAGATCCTATCATTCTTTTTATTGCCTCTAGGCTGTGATCTATAAGTACTAGTAGAACACTTCAATCCTGTAGAAGACAATACAGGTGTGTTAGAATCTGATATTTTAGATGACTCTACCTGTTTAATGTTGCTTGAGGATGTGATAGGTTCAGAAAACCTAACTTTCTTGACCTTGTTCTTAGGTGTGACATCAACCTTTTTCTCACTAAGTTTAATCGCATTAGGGCACGTATCTCGAACATATACAAGTAACTCCTGAATTGGTTTGGCATGCTTACAGGCAAAGTCTAACGCATTATCTAAAGGCTGTTTTGCTTTAGCTTGTTCAAAAAAGAAACACCGACAATCCCAAAAGTATATCCTTGTTTCTTGAGTGTGCTTAAGATAGTCTATGTGAGCTTCCCTATTTTTCAATAACCTGGGAGCTAAAGGATCTAAATCTAGCTTGAACATGCCTGGAACAATAGTGGTGGCATATGGTATTTGTGCCGCATTTTCAACAATTTCTTTCCCTTTTAGTTTTCGTAAATCGTTTTTCAATGATGTAATCACAAAACCTTGTCTTGAATTTAAGCTTTCAAATCCTTATTTTCAATAGATTTTAAGTTCAGTTTAGCAATTAGAGACTCACTCTGTTCTTTAGAACGAACACGTGTCTTTTTGATTGAGTCAAAATGATCTTTGAAAACCTGTTTTACATGATTAATTTCTTTACATAGATGCTTATTTTCATAAATCATTTTTGCCACACTATTTTCCAATTCCTCATTTATGGTCTCAAGTTCACTTATATCATGGTTGACTTTCTCTTCCTTATTATTTTCTCTCTTAGATTTGATAAGTTCCTTCAACTTACAAATGGTAGTGTCTTTATCTGTACTGAGCTTCAAATCGTTATTTCCAAAATCAACTAGAATTTCAAAGAGTAATTTTGATTATGATAAGTGTTAAAATACACATATCGTTATTACCTTAATGTCCAATTAAGCCCAAAATAACATTAAAAATGGCAAAATACACAACTAAGGCACAAGTGAGCCTCAAACGATTGCCAGTGGGCAATCCGAGTAGTCATTAGTGATCCACGATGTAAGCACCTTCTATGATGGGAAAATGATTGGCTATGAGATAGAATGGGCGTGGGCATCAACAAGGCCTAAACTTTAGAGGAGGTGAGCTATAAAATACCCCACCACACACTCACATAGAGATCTAGTTTTTTTTAGGAAGATTTTGTAGGAAGCTTAAATTTTATCTCTTAGCTTAATGTAATATTCTTTAAAATGAATTGGTAATTTTCCTTATCTAAACAGTAATGTAATAAGGTTTTTCCTTAGTTAATGAAATACAGTTTTCTTGTGTTATAAGCCTCTCTTCTTTCATTTAAAAGCTAAAGTCTCAGTTGTCTAAATTAAGCGTACTATCCAAAAACTCTCAAAAGCTAATTATAAGCACTTTCATCTCGAAGCTGAAATAGAGCTTAACATCGTTAACAATCTACTTAACCCTATTAAAATCAGTAATTGATCTCTTTGCAATATTGGACTTTTGAGTGAAGGAAGGGGAAGTTAACACTGGGTGAACTCCCAAGAACTGTAATACTGGCTTATTTCAAATAAGCCAAGTTGTAGCAAACACTAAGAGCAGTTTAAGCCTTGTTAAGCTAGGCTCAAAGTAAGTTTCCTTATTAAAAATTCCTTATGTTATTAAACTCTAGCTTATATATAGTTAAAGGGCTTATTAGTTTAAAGATCAGCCTTATTTGCTTATTTTACCTCTTAAACTAGTTGCATAATATGGCTTATTTGTGTTTCATTTGATCATTCAGATTAAGTATTTTATACTTGATTTTTAGTTAATACAGATTATAGTAAGTTATCATTTCTGTCATTAAAACTCATAAAATACCAACACAATATTAATTAGTAATTATTGTAGATATCTTTGAATTTGTTATATACGTTGTTTAACATGTTAATAAGCTTTGTATAAGCTTATTCAAAATCTGGTATCAAGGTTTAGTCAAGTAGATTTGCAATTTAAGCTTAATCAATATCTGCCTAGTAGTATAAGGGGTGTTTAGGATAAGCTTATTTGACCACCAAAAGCTAAAGTTTTTTGTGCAATCCATTTGAAACAGCTTTGATTTCATTTAAAATCATTAGGAAAAGAGTTTTCACATGTTAGTTTTTAAAATTGAAAAGGTTTGAGCTTATTCTCATTGTCTGTGCACCAGGGGAATTTTCATAGTATTTTCACTTGTGCAAATTTGAAGGCGTTGAGGAGAAGAGAGGGGTCCAAGCCATCCAGGCGTGGTTCTTGCTTGATTTGTATTTGTACACACTCAACAAGAGTGTTTAGTGCAGCTGTCACCAAAGAGGTAACCTGAAAGTTGGAATTAACTCTTGTTCATTTGTGTTAGCAGTAGTAACCTCTGTTACTACTGCTGTCATTTCTAGTTTAAGTTTAGGTTAGCTAATCTAAGTTTTAGTATCTTAAATTTTAGTAGCTTTAAGTTTAGTCATAGATTAGCATAGTTTAAGGCTTATTTTTCAATTCCTAGCTTATTTACCTAGGTACATTTAGCTTTAAAAAAAGTCAGTAATTAGCCAAAAAGCCAAAAACAGTAGTATTAGCTTAATGATTTAGATTTTTGATTTACTAGCTTATAGTATAGGTTTTTATGATTAAGTCTTATAGTTTAAGCATTATTAGTTAAGTTTTCAAAAGGGTAGCTTTATAACATCTCAGCCTAGTAAGCTTTAGCTTGTTCTAAAATTTTTAGCATCTTTGATGCATAAGTCATGAGTTAAGCGCCACTTTCATCATCAAATTCAGTTAACTTTTAGTGGTTATATGTTAAATAGCTTATCATTTTTAGTTAAAGCACATCATTAGCTTTCTAGAACTTCTTTTGGTTTTGAAAACGAGCTTATATTAAAGCTTGTGCAAGCTTTTAAGTGTCAACTAAGTTTTTTTAAGCTCAAACCTTTAGTTCCTGTAAACAGCTTAAACTTAAGCTGTTTCAGAGCTTATTTTTCATTTTCAGATAAAAAGTTTAGTTTTAAAGTTGTTTAAAATCATTTTTAATAAGTTTAGATATTTAGTTTTTATTAAAAGTGAGAAAAAAAAATAAAAAGTGCAAAAAGTGGGGCTTTGCCTGCCTCGAACCCACGACCTTCCATACACAACACACATGCCTTAACACCATGCTACAATAGCTCATCCGTTACCTTTTCCTTTCATTAATCCTTTATACACCTTTTGGCTTTATAAGCCAAATAAGTTGTTAAGCTTATTTCGTAGCTTATTTTATAAGCTACGACTTCGGGCTTATTTTTCCTAGGTTTCTTATATCATAAGCTATTTTCTGTATTTTTTCTAGAATTTTTACTCTAAGTTTAGTATTTTTAATATTTTATTTTCTTTAAAAACTTTAAAAAATCATAAAAAATAGAAAAATAATCAGAAAAATAAAAAACTTTTTTATAAAATTTTCTTTTCATATAAAGTTTGTAGGAAAATTAGTTTCACTTTCGTAGGGTCTATTTTGCAAAAATTCACTTTTTAAAGAACGGGTTTCGTTCCCGTTCTCGGTTTTCAATTTTTAACCCTCGTTTTAACTCCGTTTTCACTCTAGTTTTTATAAACTTCGTTTGAAGTCAATTAGAATACATTTTAAAAGAAAAATTTTAATTAGGTTTAATTTTGTAGAATTTAGGTTTTTGGCTTTAGTTTTAGTGTCCCGTTTCGCGTTTTTAATTAAATTTTGAAATTGTTGCTTTTTATTTAGTAGTGATAGATTATCAAAATTATCTTTGCTTCATTCAAATCAGAATTCAAGCTTGAATGAGGTTTCAATTTCACTAGTCGTTGGGGAAAATGACCCGGGTGATCATACTTGCCCGGTTAAATATACGTATTATATATTTTACTATATATATTTTTAAGAGTGAATTTTCCTTAGGGAATTTTCTTAATTGCTCTGTGGAATATTATTTTATAGTATATTTTATAGTGTATCTAAACTGCTATCAAGGGTGGTGGTATAACAGGCTATGTTCCCTCAGGTGGGAAAACAGGCTCATCAACAGGTACAACAATAGCAGAGTCGGCCAGAGCTAAGTGCTCCTCCTCCTCATCATCATCATCCTCATCCTCACCATCAGCGTCATCCCTAGATGAATCATCGTCATCATCATCTCCATCATCTCCCCTATCCATAGGATAGTCAACCGGACCATCCGGGTGACTCAGCAGTTGGTGAATCAACAGGAGGTAATGGCTGCTCCTCAGCCGAAAACTCATGCTCATCCTCCAATGGTATATACTCAGGGTATATAGGCTCTGGCA
>BQNB010049627.1:0-41947 GCA_026074375.1 Tanacetum coccineum | reverse complement strand
TATTATAAATAATACGAATACTCTCCTAGTATTAGGGTTACAAAACCTTGAAGCTATGAACAACTCTATGACTCATTTTTGTTATATAAAACTCTATACCCTAGGACCTTCTTTTATACACCAAAGAGTCCTAATAGGATTACAATATTTTCCTAAGTTATCATGATCTTCTTAACAAATAACTTAGACGTATCTTTTACAAAAATGTCTCATACATATCACATAAGCAATCAGTCTTTATCCTTTCAGCAGTTGTAACTTTTATACCAGCAACATTAACTTTCAACACCAACAATAGTAACTTTTGTACCAGCAACACTAACTGTGTACAAGCAGCATTAACTACTTAGAAATTTTTCTTCAATCTTCACTAACAATACTAAGTTACACTAGCAGTACTAACTTTACTCTAGCAGTACTAACATTACTAGCAGTAGTAACTTACACTAGTAGTACTAACTACTTAGCATATTTTTCATTAAGATTACTAACAACACTAATTTATGCTTAGTAGCAGTAATTAATACCTTAATAGAAGTAACTTCAAGAAGACTTTTAATCCAATATTAACCTATCTGTTTCTAAATGTTTACCCAAATTCCACAAAAATATGAGTGTGCTAGTGATGTTGTAGACTTTAGAACTTGGCTTGGTATAGCTATTCGAGACCGCAATAATGAGTACTATGGATTTAGATGGTGTAACTTGTTTGAATTGGTAAATTTCTAGGATTACACCCAAAAAGCCTATATATTTTGTTTTATTAACTAATACATTGGTAAGTTAACCCCCGTATAAACCCTTTGTTTACTCTCATTTTAAGAGTAAGATACCCCTAAAAAAACCAATAGAGCCAATCGTTTAGGATAAACACCAACTATTTACTATACTTTAAGATGGTGTTCAATCTTGGTCTTATAATTAAGATGTAAAAAAATATCCTTGTATTTCACTGAGCTACTGTCTTCTTAAATCATGCTTTGTTTATACCCCAAAGAACTTCCAAATCTTCTCCGACAATGTTTTTAAGCTTCTTTTCAAAAGTTATTATACATCTGAGAATTACTATATGCTCTGATAATTTGAAATAGCTTTTCTTCCCTTCTTTGTAGATCTTGTAGTCAACAATGGTTGGAGATTTGGTAGATAAAGGTGTAGCTTCAATAGTTACATCATCTCC
The DNA here is from genome assembly GCA_026074375.1 of Tanacetum coccineum. Taxonomy (NCBI): domain Eukaryota; kingdom Viridiplantae; phylum Streptophyta; class Magnoliopsida; order Asterales; family Asteraceae; genus Tanacetum; species Tanacetum coccineum. The sequence goes on along the minus strand of BQNB010049627.1, from coordinate 40,767 downwards.
ATCATCTGAAATGATTTCCATACATTGCTTAAGCTCTTTAGTTTCTTTATCATCATCCACCTTTTGTTTCTTTGAAGGCTCCTGTTCTAGCTCATCACCTGGCTCTTTTTGAAACTAATTTCTTCATCATTGTCTTCACTGCCTTCTTCTCATACTTCACTACCTTCATACCAATTCTGTTTACCATTATACAACTAAATGTGTTTACACTTTTAATCGCTTTATCAAATTATTCTTTGAAACTATTGCATGGACTTTAGTCTTCAAGTCTTTGGGCTTCCATCCTGCCATGTTTTTCAGATAGGTACACATTATACTCCTTTGTTGAGCTTTTGTGGGTGGTCTATTTCTCCTTTCTTCTGCTCTCTTAGCTGCAAAGTGCTTCCTCCTTTTCTCCAAGAGTTGTTGAAATAGTTTAGACTTTTCTTCAATTGTTCAACTCTTCGTGTTCCTTCTGCTTGTAGCCTTTGAGCTAATTCCATTTAGTCAGTCTCTACCTTATACCTGATTATCTTTCCATTGTGCATTTAAGGCAGATTGGATTTTACTTTTTCTCTTTGCAAATCCTCCCTTCTCCTCGGTCATTTTAAGTTGTGCCTTATAGCTTCTTGGTCATCATGGAGGAATGTTCTTTCTTCTTCATCTGTTAAAGTTCTTCAACCATGTTTCACTTTTCCTTGTCCTTTGAACGAAGTTATTGGTGTAGATGCTTTGCTCATGCTCTTGAATAAACAAGCCCTTTTGGGGGGGGGGGGGGGGCCGTGGTATTGTAATTGCTGTTGTAGTTTTGTAGCTGTTGTTGGAACAGCCGTTAGGTTTAGTACTCTTTAATTCTGCCAGTGCTTGAGCTAATGTCATGTACTTCATTGATAAATCTTTAGACAGCAATAACTGGAATTTACTTGTTGTTGTAGCAGCATTATCCGAAGGCTCTTTAGTTTTACCTAAACACACTCATCAACTTCAAGATCATGCACTCTTAACATATCAGCAATCAGTACTATTATCACAGGGTGCTGTCTTCATCAGCATCAATATCATGAATTTTTCTCCCCTGTTTGGATGCATCCTCCTGATCACCCAAATTGCTTTCATCACTATGAGGAATCAATTTTAGCAGACAGGCCTTACCTTGTATTAACCCTTTTAAGACCATGAGTCTTGACATTTTTCTTTCTCTATAGCTTCTTGAATCTCTTTGTCAGCTTGTAATCTACATTGTGCTTGAGCAGTCTTTGTGTTTCCAGGTTGAGAAATCTTTGTTGCAATTTTGTACTAATTTTCATCATTTCCTTTAGTTGAAGACTATCCTCACAACTTAGAGGTGTGTTAACTCCTGCGAGCAGTGGATCATTGGAAAATTTAGATACAATTCTCAGACCTAGTCTGAGCAATGGTATCCCCCATGGTGTCTTGGCGCCTGGGACTACCACCTGAACTAGTTTCAATGGAACTTGGTTCATTAGGTGTTGCCTTGGATTGGGTCTTAGAGATGTTACCCCTGTCTTGCTCTGCATCTAAGCCAGTAGCAGTAGTGGTAGCCCTTTCCAAACTGTCATCCCTCTCCTATAGACGCCTCATCTGCTACATTATATTAGTATACATCTAGACTGAGGATTCTCAGTGTCCTTTCTCGTAGGTTTACCTAGGCTCTGTTTCCTTTGAGGTTGTAATGTTGATGTTGGAATAATGGTGGGTGTGTGTGGGGATCAGTTGCAAGTCTGATACTTCTACCTTTGTGCTTGTTGTGCTTGCACCATCATTGTTGAGAACAAGGGGTTACCTCTACCAGGAAATGTCAGTTCTTTGCCTCTTCATTTTAGGCAAAAACCCTTCTTTGTGTGAGATGGTGCATTATATATATTCTGTTGTTATTTTTCATTCTTCTTAGTTGATTATCCATATTTTTACTTGCACAAAATCTTGGATACAATCAAGAATTTGCCAGCACTCTAAGTTTTTTCCTCTTATGCTTTCAAATATATTGGAAAGTTGAACTTTTGGTTTGTGGCTAAGCATATAATTGCAGATGCCATGGTGCTACTAAATTCATTCCATGCAGTAGTCTTAGCACATTCGGCACTGCAAAATAGTATTGGAATTATAACGAAATTTCCAATTGGGGAGAGAGAATGCCTTATAGAATGTAAGCTTCTGTGAAAGTTTTTCATACCCCATGAGTGTAAACTGTTCAAAAATTATAGCATTTGGCAGACACTCAATACCATCAGCATCTTCCAAATGAAGATCTACTTTTGTTAGTTGCTTCATTTTATGCTCGATCTTCTTTCTATCACACTAGGGCTTGTAACTCTGTTCACCATTGACCGTTTTAATCTTACAGAGGACCAGAATTGGTTCAATACATGAAGTATATTGTGGGATTAACGGTTAAAGTCTATTTTCTTATTGAACTAGCATGCAGAAATCAACAACTTGTTCATACCCCTCTTTTCAGCGGGTTTAGCCAAAAACGCAACTAAATTATGAGTATCAGCAAACTGTAAGGTCGTCATTGTGTTGGGTTTTGATGATAAATGATGAAATTGAGTTAGGGTTTATGATCGATTAAATTATTAAATAAAACCCTTAATCGAAGTATTTTATGAAACTACCCTCAACAGTATTAACGTTCACCAGCAGTTGTAAGTTATGCCTAGCACAGCATTAACTTTCAAACACTAGCAGGTAGTAAGTAAACCGCAGTAGTTAAATCAACAGTAAATTATAGCCTAGACTGCTCATTAACTTACAACCAGCAGTAGTAAGTTATGCCTAGCAGCATTAACTTTCCCTAGCAGCAGTAAGTTTATGCCTAGCAGCATTAACTTTGAATCACCAGCATTAACTCCAATTCCTTTCTAATCAGTTTTCCATCATCAAATTAACATTTTAGCTCACAAAATCCCTCTATCTGTTTTTGCTTTCTCTCAATTCTTTTAGCTCACAATTCTCTCTATCTGTTTTTGCTATATTCAACTCTCTTTCTGTTTTTTAACTCATAAAAATTCTCATGCAAATCTTTTTCTCAACTTAAATACTCTGTCTGAATTTATCACACATCTCTCTTTTCTGTTTTTCAGCTCTTAAATTCGCTCATTTCTTTTCTCAATAAATCACTCTGTCTGCTTTTTAACACACATATCTCCTTTTGTTTTTAATCTACACTAATTCTCCTCTATTATTTTACCTCACCATTTTCTTTAATCAGTTTACATTAAAGATTGGAGCATTGCCACTACTGAATATTAGATATTGAAATTATTATCAAATGCTTTTGTAAGTAAAATCTGCAACATTTTGTCAGTATTGAATTCTTGGTCATTTGAATTAGCTTCATTTCATTGGAATCTTGATAAAGTATGTCTTAATCGCAATGGCTTTATTTTTGAATGAAATACAGGGGGTGTTATTAACTATGCATATAGTACTCACAAATTTCAATATAGATCTTTGTATGCATAAGTTATATCCATAATTAAGCACAATTGATTTTGAATCATAAGAACTTGACCAACACGACAAACTTGAAGCAACTTACTTTTTCAGCTTTAAGGTAGAATGTAGCAACCACAAGTCGCTTCTTGCAATTCCTATGAATATCAATCACACCTAAGATATTGACAAACCACCCTGTTGTAGACTTCATATCCAAGGCTTGCTCCAGCATAATCACTTTTTAGTTTATGCTACCAAATCTAAGGGTGAATCTTTTAGATACTAAGGCCTAATTTAGGTTGACCTTTTAAGTATCTAAAAATTCTTTTCACAGCATGAAGATGTGAAACTTTTGGTTGACTTGGTATCTTGCACAGGCACATACTGCAAACATAATATCGGTCTGTATGATAGTAAGATACATCAATGATACCTAATCATTGATCTATATAAATGAAATACACTTCTTTACCATCTTCAATCCTTGAGCAAAGGCTTTTGAGTTTCCATAGGAGTGTTTGCTTGTCTTGTACATCAGTAAAACCAAATTTCTTCAAAATCTCAGTCACATACTTGTCTTGACTGATAAATATTCTATATTCCTTCGCTTTATTGTTAGTCATATGTAGGATTGTGAGTCACCCATAGAACTCTTATGTATCTTCTTTATGCTTATACTTCTAATCTTTGTGCATATTGGACTTTTTTGTAGAAGCTTAATATGTTATCATTTACATACACTTGAACTAGAGTATATCACCTTTGTTACCACTTATGATAAACAACTGTCTTGTATTTCTTTCCTCTCTAAAACCATTGTCCTAACAAAATAAGTTGGGCATGATTATCATACCAAGTCTGGGAGCTTGATGCTGTCTAAAGTGCATTTTTTCATTGTTTACTCTATAAGGAATGTCCTGGATCTTCAAAAAAAAATCCGGATGGTTGTTAAATAGACTTCCTCTTCAATCATACCATAAAGAAATGCACTCTGGATCCATTGGTACCAACACAAAGTCTTTTAAATGTGTTTGAGGCATAAGTTTAGACCTATTCTCTTCAATTCTGGCAACAGGAGCAAAGACTTCATCATAGTCAATCCCTTCTTCTTGTGTATATCCTTGAGCAACCATTCTTGTTTTTTTCTTATCACTATGCTCTTTCATCCTTCTTGTTCCTGTAAACCCATTTAGTGCCTATGGGCCTTTTGCCATTTGGTAAATTCACCAGGGTCCAAACTTCTTGTAGCTTGAATTGTAGAAGCTCTTCCTGCATAGCCTCTATCCAGCTTGGATCCTTTAATGCATGAATTACCTTTTTGGGTTCTTCTTGTGATAAAAAGTAAGCAAACAAGCAATTTTGAAAGTCTTTATGGTTTGTTCTTTGCTGAACAGAACTCTAACAAAACCATGCTCTTTCAAATCTTTGTCATTCTTCTTGTTTGGGGTGCTGAATTCAAGTCTCTAATAATTTGTTCAACTGGATGATCTTTGTGTATTCTTGTAGTTGTAATAGGACTGATAGGCATAAATGTATTCAAATTGTTCATGTCAGCCTCTGCACCAACATCTTTATAATCATCTGAATACACGAATCTTACCAATCAAGCGATTTGGATCATTTGGAAGTTCAAGGCTTGTATTACTACCTAACAGCACATTAACTTCTTGCCAGCAGTTTTTTATTAGTTGGAACTAACATTATTAACATTGTAGGTTGTTTCTATCACTAGCATTATTAATTTTGTTAGTGTTGTTTTACATTATCATCCTCTTTCTCTCTTGATCATACGTTGAATCACACATTCTTTTCCTGTTCTTAAGTAACCCTTCTTTTCATTTTATCTGAAGGTTGAATTCAGCATCAGAGGAGATCTCTTTGATTTTTGAGAGATGTAGATCAGCAAGCCACAATGGTAGCAGAATGTAATCTTTGCCAGGTACTGTCTCCATTCTAGCTTTACATGCATCATCACATGCTTTTGTACCTGCATACCCATTAGACTGATTTCCTGCAACAACTGGCTTATAATTCATTGACTTTGTTAGTGCATCAATATTAAATGCCATATTTAGGTCGTACTTCCTGTAAGATTAGTGTATTCTCACAAATTGGATATGCGTTTTCTCTTCAACTATCCGTCTGTTCTTCGGTTGAATACTCATATATGTCTTTACATTGATTGAGTACCCAACAAAGAATCTTTCATACAGCATCTTACAATCGAAATCTTGCCTTTGTGATCTATGGTATTGAGAATTGTAACAGGACACCCAAATGGTCTCATAACATGCCTATACTGGTTGTTCTACATGATAAAAGTTTATAAAGGGGTCTTGTTATGTTGGGCTTAAAAAAAATTTAATTACATACTCCTATTTCACATAGCAAGTAGTTATTAACTTACTTCAGCACAAAAAGTAGCTAGGTTGCTTAGAATCAGCTTAGCATTTCCTAGCAGCATCAATTTGTGTTTATTTTTCATCTCAGCTAATATATTTTGTTGAGGAATTCTAGCTTTTACTAAGTTATCTTTTTATACTTTTTCTCTAACAAAAATGTTTCATATCCTTATTCTTGAAATACTGTTCTTTTGTCCACATATTTACCTTAACCCTTTGATCTTATTAGATTTTCTATCCAGTTATAATGGACTTATGATGCCACTGTTGTTTTAGTTTTCTTCCTTGGTTGCTAGAAAGAAAAACCCAACTAAACTCCTATGGTAATCATCTGTGACAACTAAGGAAATGCATCTTTTTAATTAAGCTTTTTAAAATGTTAGACCAAACAAAATCAATATGCAACATATGTAAAGGTTGGCTGATTGAATTTCGGTTTTGGTTTACATGAAGCTATGTGTTGCTTCCTTTTTGACAGAAGAAACACATGGTTTGATCTTTTCACATAAAAAATTTGAAGGTAAACCTCTTACAAGATTTCCCTTAACCAGTTTATTCATAGTTTTGAAATTTATGTGTCCAAGCCTTCTATGCCATAGTTTAGATTCATCAGATGTGGCTTTTGCAAAGAGACAAGTTAGTCCTCCTTTAGGAACAATATTCTTTAAATCAACACTATACATATTATTCTTTCTAGGAACCTTATTGTAAAACATGACTTTCATCAGTTAACTTAAGTTTGGGAGATAAAATAATACATTCCTGGTCATTTAAGAGAACACTATTCTTTTTGATCATTTGTAAGACACTAATTGGAGATTAAACTGTAATTCTTTTACAAAATACACATTCTCAAAATCTAAATTACCAGTTTTGATTGTACCTCTGCCTGTGATTTTCCCTCCTTTGGGGTTACCTCCAAAGGCAACATATCCTCCATCAATTTCTTCAAAGTCAGTAAGATAGGACATGTTCCCTGTCATATGCCTTGAGCATCCACTGTCAATCACTCCTTGGTCCTGTAAATCCATTTGTGGATTGCCCTACACATGTGGTAAGAAAATCAGTCTCTTTTGGGGACCCAAGCCATCACTGACTTGGATCTGCCTTGTCTATCAATATAATTAAACCTTTTCAGAATGGTTGATGCACTGTTGTGTTTAGAAATATTGGTCTATTACTTTAGTCTTTGGTTCCAAAAACCCAACAAGCTGAGGCCTTAACAGTCTGTAACATGGTTTCCTTAACTGATTAAGTTACTGCTTTTGACCTGTAGTAATTAAACTACTGCTTTTGGCCTAGCAGTATTAACATTCTTACCACTAACAGTATTAACCCTCTGATTAAAATTACTGTTTTTAGTTGTTGTTTTGTTGTTAATGGGTCTTCTAACAGTTGAATGTGCTTTATTAAAAACATTTGTCATTGGTCTTGCACTATTCACTGTTGTTCTGGGTTGAGCAGTATTAACGGTCTCGAGCAGTAGTAAGTGATAATAGCCAGACCTCATAAAATAATGCTTTTGGAACCATGTTCTTTTAGGACTGGGGTGAGTCTTTTAGAAAAATTTCTGGTGTTTCACACTTGTGAGTATAGTTCCAAACTGGTTTTAACATCTTTTTATTATTAAACTATCTCTGATGGTAATCACAATCATACTACAGGTGATCAAAACTTCCACACACATAGCAAGCTTTGTTAATCATCTCAAAATTACTTCCTAATCTTTAAGACATCATGTTATTCCAGTTTCTTTGGTTTCCTCTAGGACTATGTGTGTTTAGCCTATTTTGATTACCTTGTTTAACAGTTGTTTTTCCTTAGGAATTTTAATTCCTCTTTAGATTAACGAAGCTTTATTTTAGCTAAACTAGACTTAATTGTTTTTTCTCTTTCTTGCCAGCGGCATATCATTCTTCCTCACTTCAGGACTCACCCAATCCTAAAACATAATTGGGAGCTCGTTTTGTCTTCCTAACACCTTTAGGTGTGTCTGCCTTGCCTTAGCTTTACTAGTCTCAACTACAGACTTCTTAAACGTTAGGCTAATTTACTATGGCTCATTTATACAATACTTCCTCTAGACCAGACAATTTGTTTTGGAGGCATTAAAGTTTCCTGTATAAGGAGGTGGAACAACATTATACCCTAAACCTGTTTTGCACGTATCAACTATCTGACAATCTAGTAGTTTGTTTAAGTTTTTAGATGAATTCTTAAATTTTTCTACAGTTAGCTGAATTTTATCTTTTTGTTTTTGAGCCAGTTCCAACTTTCTCCTAAGCTCTATAATGGCTACTTCTTTTAAATAAATCTCACGTTTTAAGAGCTTAATATCTTCTTCATAAACAGACTCATTTTTCTTATAAACTAGAAGTCTTGCTTCTACAGACTCTAAACCTGTTTTATAAGCAATAGTATTTAACTTAGATGTCCTTAAGTCTTTTAAAAGTTGTTCATTTTGTTCTTTAAGAATTTTAACATTTTCCAAACAAGATGATGAACAGTTTGAATCAGTAGATACCTTAGAGTTAGAACTTGTAGAAGAGTAAGCCATAAGTGCAAAGTTAGTTGGACCATTATTTGCTTGATCACTCCAGTCATATTCACCAAGTCACCCCAAATCACATGAGTTTCTAAGCATTGGAAGTAGTTGTCTCCACTAGCACACTTCTTCTTGTTGCCTTCTCCTGTTCTTGTTTTCTTGGTTTCTTAGAGTTTTGCATTCCCTGGCAAAGTGTCCCCTCTTGTGGCAGTTGTAGCACTCCACCTTGGACTTATCAAACCCAATGGTCTCATTACCATTAATAGTCACCTTCCTTCCAGTGTTCTTCAAGAACCTTCTAGCTCTCATAGTCAACATAGCCATCTGCCATCTCAAATCCATCTCTTCTAAGTCATCTGGATGGAGTTGTTGTAGATCCTCATTTGCAAGTTGAGGATTGTTTGGTTGACTAGAAAAGAATGCACAGATCACAGCATCACTCAAGTTATCAACATCTTGTGGGTGTTAGCGGCACTAACTTGAGTGCTAACAGCAGAAACTCCATGAGTTGTGTTAACTGCTTCATTAGTGCTGCCAGAGTTGTTAGATGACACAAAAGCCATGTTTTGTGTGCTTGTATTTGAGCTTGATGTCCCTTTGACTTCTGGTTCATATACTTTGAGATTGTTGTAGAGATCATCCATGCTCATTGTCTCTAATTCAGGCTTATTCCTCCATACAACAGCATGTGTGTTCCATTCTGGTGACAAACTTCTCAACAGCTTCTGGTTCACATCTTCTTGTGAAAGTTTTTCACCCAAAATCTCCAGCTGACTCACAAGCTTTTGAAGCCTATCAAAAGTTTGATCAAGGGTCTCTGAGCTAGGAGCAGAGAAGTTTTCATACTGCTGCTTTAAGAGATTTCTTTGAGTTTTCTTTGTAGCAGCATTACCTCCAAATCTCTTTTTAATATCTTCCAGCAGTGACTCACATCCATGATTGAGTCTAAATACTTTAATGAGTTCTTTAAGATTGCCCTATCATCAAAGTGCTTCTGGCCTTCACCTCTAATCTCTTTCTGAGCCTTCTCTTCAACAGTTGTAGGAGGTATTACTTTTTCAATACCTTCCACAACTGTTGTTTTTGGTGCAGAGTTTCCATTCTCTATGACCTCCCATAGAGCATAGTCAATCATCTGGATGTATTGTTCTATCCTCATCCTCCAGATCTCAAACTCACCAGGTTTGAGCATTGGAACCTTGGATGCAGCCACCATATGTGCAGATTCTGAATCCATATCTTCTAGCAAAGAGATCTTGTGTATTCAATAACAGGTTCTTCTTATTTCAAAGATTTCAACAAGCTCTGTACCACTTGGTGATCCCACTTTATATGGATCTTGTATGCCTTTGATTATGGAAGGTTAGTTATGCAAGATAAATCCTACACAACTTATGATAGAAACTTTGTTTGATAATACTAAAGATTATGCGGAATCTAATCTTTAATATAAGAAGAATTCTTCAATAAAACAGTAACACAAAACAATATAATTCAACAATAAAAGCTTCAATATTATTATTACAAATAATACGAATACTCTCCTAGTATTAGGGTTACAAAACCTTGAAGCTATGACAATTCTATGAATGACTCGATTTGATACTTTGATACATAGAATTCTATACCCTAGGACCTCCTTTTATACCCAAGGAGTCCTAATAGGATTATAATATTTTCCTAAGTTATCATGATCTTCTAAACAAATAACTTATACGTATCTTTTACAAAAATATCTCATACATATCCCATAAGCAATCTTTATCTTTTCTTTGAGCAGTCTTTATCCTTTCAGCAGTTGTAACTTTTTACAGAAGCATTACTTTCACAACCCAACAAGATTGTAACTTTTGTACGGCAGGCAACTAACTGTGTACAAGCAGCATTAACTACTTAGAAAGTTTTCTTCAATCTTCACCAGCAGTACTAAGTTACACTAGCAGTACTAACTTTACTCTAGCAGTACTAACATTACTCTAGCAGTACTAACATTAAGATTACTAACAGCACAATTTTGCTTACAGCAGTAACTGAATACCTTAAACAATAGTAACTTCAAGAGGCTTTTAATTCCCAACTGCGATAATCTCTCTGAATCCGAAGGGAAATGTTACTAAGGGGCTGCTCGGATGCCGGTGCGAGCGAAAGCCTCGTTAGATGCGAACGATGTCATCCAACTAACATCATTTCTTCACATGTTTTGGCCAATTTGTCAGTGTACCTGTTTTGCCAATTCAGGACATTTTAAGCGAGTTTATGTATGAGGAAATTTCTATGAACTCTCAGAACTCCCACAAATATAAAACCAGTCTCGGTCGTCCACCTTTCTTTGAACGCCGTTAGAGACTCGTTAGCCTTCCTTACGATCTTCATTATCTCATGAGGCTCCTTAAAATACGCCTTTCGCACTGAGTACCTTATCGTGAATGCTTCCCTTGGCTCAGACCATTCGTTGATGCTTCCTGGTGGAAGACGCTTAAACCATCCTCTCGCGGATCCATCTAAAGTTTTCTGAAACATTTTGCTCCATAAATCGGTTTAGGCCACTCCTCTCCATGAGTTAGGCGCACTGGCAAAAAACCGATTCTAATAATCTTCTGGGTCAGTGTTCCATTACAAACTTGATGTTAGTTTGGCATACTTATATATTTCTTGCCTGCGATTTCCGATTATTCCTACGAGTGAGTGGTTTTAATGCTTCTTTAAGGGGTCTTCTGAGGTCAGCATCCAGCCAACCATTCTTTTTCTTTCAACAATGTTGGTCCACTATGCATTAGTATTTCTATTTAACAATTCAGACATTAGGATCAATAATGGTTCTTCCTATTGTTGATCTTTGATTATTGATTTGAGGGCAGATATGTGTCCTTCTATCTGCTCCTTGGTGTGACGAAGAGTTCCTTTGCGATCGCTGGAACCCTCTCCACTTTTCGCTGATCATTCTATAACTCTGGTAGATAGAATTTGGGTCTCACGAATGGCACCAATTTGTTGAAGTAATTTCTTGTATCTTCAAGTGAAGTCAAAGATCCTCCAGATGCTAGACGAACTGGTCCTTTGGATTCCTGTATGTAAAAGAGAAAACGCGTTAGCCTCGTCTCGGGTTTGACCTCAAGACCAAGCTCCGGAGTGAGTGTAAGTATAGATCATTATGTCGGAAGGCACAAGATTAAGTGTGTGTTGTAAATGCAGTATAGCTACTTGAATTGCAATTAAATGAGGGGGTGTTTAGACTACTTGGAAAAACTGTTGGAGAGTTACTGTTTCCTGACACGGGATTCTTATCCCCTCGTGGACAAGGGTACTAGGGATATTTCGGCGCAAACCATTCCCTGGACCGGCGGCGTTCCCTTGAGTACGTCTTATTGTCCGCTGGGTCGAAGGGTGGTCTGGGTTAAAAGGATGTAACAAGTCCTTCGACTAGTGCTTCTTAGTGACAGACCTTCCGGGTAGTCCATTCGGTAAGATCCTTCCGGATATGTGTGTGAGGACACTCCGGATGGGTCTCTCCAGACACATACGCCAACAAGACCATGTGTGTGGCTCAAAGGATGGTTTAGGGGATTTCAGTCTTCTTCGCGTAGTAGTAGTAAGCTACTTATAAGAGAATGCAAGTGAATGCACATGTTTGTCCAAGTTAAATCTAGTTGCAAGCGTGTCACAGTCCGCCCTATAATTAAAGTGTTCAACTTTTCTGGAATCAAATACTTCTACCTTGTTTTGTCCCTCGGGAGAGACAAAAGTTTATTTTCTAATATGTGTCAGAAAGATTTAACCAAGAATTTCCCATATTTCTCAAAAAACCGACTACAACTATTTACAGCACATTTCAGATCCACACAAAGAATCTCAATTGTTTAGCTACGCTCCTTTATCTAACATCTCGAAGATGCATCCACCTGTTCTAGTCCTCGTGATGAGTGATGGAACTAACTTGCGGTGTCAATAATCAGTAGTGGGTTTTGCAGTCGCTCTTCGGGGCACTGATACCAACTAATTATTACCTGGTTTTAAAACAGATTGGCCTAATAGTTATGCCTTAATATTCTTCATTTGATTGTTTGCTCTTGTTATTTTTCTTACTCTTTCAATATTTGTTTAGTCGGAAACTCTATATGTTTCGAGTCTTTGGCCCAAGCAAGGTTTTATTATTACACTCAAAATTCATTACCTACTCAAACTGTAATTGACATCATGTCGAGTCTTTTGATGCTTAGACGAATACACCGCATGCGCTGGTGACTTTATTACAGAAAATAATTTATACTTGCGAAATCGTGATTGTTCCACCTTGATGCAAATCTTTGTGGTTTTGTTTAATTGTTAATTTTAAAAATTGATTAAGCTTAAAAGAATAGTGAGGTAGTTTAAGCAAACAACATTATTTTATTTTTACAATCAAGAAAAAGAGATCATTCTCTTTATAAATAGGAAAGGATCTTTCATGTTCATGAAATGAACATGAGAGGTACATGAGAGGTAATGGTCTGGTTTTATATGTTTTACATTTGATATTCAGAAAAGCAAAAACATTACCACTTATGTTCATTTGACAAGAAAGGATCCTTATCTATTTATAAGGAGATTTGTTCTCTTTTTAATGAGTGTAATATAAATTAATGTGGTTTGCTTAAATTACCTCTAGCTATTCTTTAAGCTTAATCAATTTTAAATTTAACAACTAAAAAAACACACGTTTTGCATCAAGGGTGGAACAAATCACGATTTCGCAAGTATAAATATTTGCTGTTATACACCAGCGCTTTGCGTGGGTATTCGTCTAATGCTTCAAAATGACTCGACATGTGTCATTACAGTTTGAGTAGGTAATGAATTTTGAGTGTAATAATAAAACCTTGCTTGGGCCAAAGACTCGAAACATATAGAGTTTCCGACTAAACAAATATTGAAAGAGTAAGAAAAATAACAAGAGCAAAACAATCAATGTAGATATTATGCATAACTTTAGGCAAATCGTTTTAAAACCAGGTAAATAAATTAGTGGATCAGTGCCACGAGAGCGACTGCAAACCCAATACTGATTATTGACTCGCATATGTGACTCATCACTCATCACGGGACTAGAACTGGTGGAGGCATATTCGAGATGGTAGATAAAAGGCGTAGCTAAACAATTGAGATTCTTTGTGTGGATCTGAAATGTGCTGTAAATAGTTGTAGTCGGTTTTTTTTTGAGAAAATCTGGGAATATTCTTGGTTAATCTTTCCGTCACTATTAGAAAATAAACTTTTGTCTACTCCCGAGGGACAAAACATGGTAGAAGTATTTGATCCAATGAGAAGTTGAACATTTAATTATAGTAGCGGACTGTGACACGCTTGCTGCAACTAGATTTAAATTGGACAAACAGGTGCATTCACTTGCATTTCTCTTTTATGTTTTTTTGGCTTATACTCTACGCGAAAGAAGACTGGAATTCCCTATACATCATTTGAGACGACACATTGGTTCATGTCTGGAGTATGTGTCTGGAGCGACCCATCCGGAGTGTCCTCACAAACTTTTTCCGGAAGGGAAGGATCTTTACGACTTTGGACCTTTACGGGAGGTCTGTCACTAACATGCACTAGTCGAGGGATTGTTAAATCCTATAAACCCAGACCGCCCTTCAGAACACAGCGGACAATAAGTCGTACTCAATGGGAACGCCGGCCGGTTCCAGGGTGTGGTTGCGCCGAACTATCCCTAGTTCCCGTGTCCACTGGGGGATAGATCCACGTGTACAAGGAACAGTATACTATTCAACAGTATTTCAATGTTGTCTTTAATTTCCCCCATATTTATTGCAATCAATGTAGCATTTACTGCTTTTACTCACACACTTTTTACTTGTGCCTTACGTACAATCTCTATAATTACTCGTCACGCCGGTGCGCTTGGTTTGAGGTCAAACTTGAGGACGACGCTAACGCGGTTTTCTCTTTTACTTACAGGAATACAAAGGACCAGTTCGTTAGCTCGGTTGAGTCGGGGAGGATCTCTTGACTTCACTTGAAGATAAAAAATGACTTCAACAAAATTGGTGCCATTCGTGAGACCCAATTCTATCTAACAGAAGTTATAGAATGATCAGACGAAAAAAAAGTGGGAGAGGGTTCAAGCGATCGCAATGGAACTCCTCACACTTTACACCAAGGAGCAGATAGAAGGGGACCACATATTGACACCTCAAATCATTAAGCAAAGATCAAATAGGAACGAACACTTTTGGATCTATATGTCTGAATTTTAAATTAGAAGAACTAATGCAGAGGCGGTTCATTCATTGCGAAAGAAAAGATGGTGGAGGATGTTGACCTCAGAAGACCCTTTAAAGAAGCATTAAGAACCCCCTCACTCGTAGGATAATCGAATTCGCAGGGCAAGAATATAAGATGCCAACTAACATCAAGTTGTACGATGGAACCATGAAAACCCAGAGGATTATTGACTCGGTTTGACCATTGTGCGCCTAACTCAGGAGAGTGGCCTATACCGATATGGTGCAGAATGTTTCAGAAAACTTTAGATGGATCCGCGAGAGGATGGTTTAAGCGTCTTCCACCAGGAAGCATCAACGAATGGTCTGAGCCAAGGGAAGCATTCACGATAAGGTACTCAGTGCGATAAGGCGTATTTTAAGGAAAGTCCTCATGTGATAATGAAGATCGTAAGGAAGGCTAACGAGTCTTCTAACGGCGTTCAAAGAAAGGTGGACGACCGAGACTGGTTTTATATTGGGTGTTCTGGAGGTCATGAAGATTTCCTCATTCATAGACTCGCTTAAATGTCCTGAATTGGCAAAACGGTACTATGACAAAGTGGCCAAAACAGTGGAAGAAATGATGGTTAGATTGGATGACTTCGTTCGCTCTGAAGAGGCTTTCGCTCGCACCGAGCTTCCGAGCAGCCCCGTAGGACATTCCCTTCGGGTTTCAGGAGAGACGATCGCTGTTGGGGATTAAAAGCCTTCTTGAAGTTACTATTGTTAAGGTATTAGTTACTGCTGTTAAGCATAAATTAGTGCTGTTAGTAATCTTAATGTTAGTACTGCTAGAGTAATGTTAGTACTGCTAGAGTAAAGTTAGTACTGCTAGTGTAACTTAGTACTGTTGGTGAAGATTGAAGTAAACTTTCTAAGTAGTTAAATCATGTTGTACACAGTTAGTGGCTTTGCCTGGGTACAAAAGTTACTACTGTTGGGTTTGAAAGTTAATATATGCTGGTATAAAAGTTAACAACTGTTGCTGAAAGGATAAGACTGCTCAGAGAAAAGATTAAGTTTACTTATGGGTTTTGTTTGAGATATTTTT
Source organism: Tanacetum coccineum (assembly GCA_026074375.1). NCBI lineage: Eukaryota > Viridiplantae > Streptophyta > Magnoliopsida > Asterales > Asteraceae > Tanacetum > Tanacetum coccineum. Next base: position 25,068 of record BQNB010049627.1, on the reverse strand, counting down.
GTAATAGATACGTATATGTTATTTGTTTAGAAGTTCATGATAACTTGGAAAATATTTAATCCTATTAGGACTCCTTGTGGTGTATTAAAAAGGAGGTCTCTAGGGTATTGAATTCTATGTATCAAAAGTATACAATCGAGTCATTCATAGAATTGTCATTGGCTTCAAGGTTTTGTACCCTAATATAGGAGAGTATTGTATTATTTGTAATAATATTATTGGAGATTTTATTGTTGAATTTATAAGTTTTGTGTTTCTGTTGTATTGAAGAATTCTTCTTATATTAAAAATTAGGATTCCGCATAAATCTTTAGCCCTAATTATAAACTCAAGTTGCTATCCATAAGGTTGTGTACCGCGTCCGTGCCGCTTTGACATAAACTAATACTCATTACATAAGCTAAGGAATTCAAGATCCATTAAAAGCTGGGATCAACAAAGTTGGTATCAAGAGCTTGTTGAGAAGGCTTTGATTAAGAAAGAAGACCTGGTTTGAATACACAAGATCTCTTTGCTAGAAGATATGGATTCTGAATCTGCACATATGGTGGCTGCATCCAAGGTTCCAATGCTCAAACTTGGTGAGTTTTGAGATTCTGGAGGATGGATAGAAAACAATACATTCCAGGATGATTGACAATGCCTCTTATGGGATGGTCATAGAGAATGGAAACTCTGCACCAAAAACAACAGTTGTGGAAGGTGTTGAAAAAGTAATACCTCCTACAACTGTTGAAGAGAAGGCTCAGAAGAGATTAGAGGTGAAGGCCAGAAGCACTTTAATGATGGGCATTCCTAATGAACATCAATTAAAGTTTAACTCAATAATGGATGTGAGTCACTGCTGGAAGATATTAAAAAGAGATTTGGAGGTAATGCTGCTACAAAGAAAATCTCAAAGAGAAAATTCTCTTAAAGCAGCAGTATGAAACTCTCTGCTCCTAGTTCAGAGACCCACTTGATCTAACTTTTGGATGGCTTCAAAAGTTTGTGAGTCAGCTAGAGATTTTTGGTGAAAAACTTTCACAAGAAGTTGTGAACTAGAAGCTGTTAAGATGGTAGTTTGTCACCAGATGGAACACACATGCTGTTGTATAGAGAATAAGCCTGTTATTAGAGGACAATGAGCATGGTGATCTCTACAACGAATCTCAAAGTATATGAAAAAGAACGTCAATAGGGACATCAAGTCAAATACATGCACACCATAACATGGTTTTGTGTATTAACAACTCTGACAGCACTAATGAGCTACGTATAAACTACTCATGGTAAGTTTCTGCTGTTAGCACCAAGTTAGTGACATGCTAACTCCACAAAATGTTGATAAATTGAGTGATGCTCGTGATTGTGCATTATTTTCTAGTCAACCAAACAATCCTCAACTTGCAAATGAGGATCTACAACAATTCCATCCAGATGACTTAGAAGAGATGGATTTGAGATGGCAGATGGCTATGTTTACTATAAGAGCTAGAAGGTTCTTGAAGAACACTGGAAGGAAGGTGACTATTAATGGTAATGAGACCATTGGGTTTGATAAGTCCAAGGTGGAGTGCTACAACTGCTACAAGAAGGGACACTTTGCCAGGGAATGCAGAACTCCAAGAAACCAAGAAAACAGGAACAAGGAAGGCACAAGAAGAAGTGTGCTAGTGGAGACAACTACTTCCAATGCTTTGATCTCATGTGATGGTCTTGGTGATTATGACTGGAGTGATCAAGCAGAAGAATGTCCAACTAACTTTGCACTTATGACTTACTCTTCTATAAGTTCTAACTCTGAGGTATCTACTAATTCAAACTGTTCATCATCTTGTTTGGAAAATGTTAAAATTCTTAAAGAACAAAATGAACAACTTTTAAAAGACTTAAGGACATCTAAGTTAAATACTATTGCTTATAAAACAGGTTTAGAGTCTGTAGAAGCAAGACTTCTAGTTTATAAGAAAAATGAGTCTATTTATGAAGAAGATATTAAGCTCTTAAAATGTGAGATTTATTTAAAAGAAGTAGCCATTACAGAGCTTAGGAGAAAGTTGGAACTGGCTCAAAAACAAAAAGATGAAATTCAGCTAACTGTAGAAAAATTTGAGAATTCATCTAAAAACTTAAACAAACTACTAGATTGTCAGATAGTTGATAAGTGCAAAGCAGGTTTAGGGTATAATGTTGTTCCACCTCCTTATACAGGAAACTTTATGCCTCCAAAACATGATTTGTCTGGTCTAGAGGAGTTTGTAAATGAGCCTATAGTAAATGAGCCTACAGTTAAGAAATCTGTAGTTGAGACTAGTAAAGCTAAGGCTAGTGCAGACAAACCTAAGGTTGTTAGGAAGAATAACGAGGCTCCAATTATTTAGGATTGGGTGTCTGATAGTGAGGAAGAAGATATGCCGCTGGCTAAGAAAGAGAAGAAAACAATTAAGTCTAGTTTTGCTAAAATAAAGTTCGTTAAATCTAAAGAGGAAGTAAAATTCCTAGGAAATCACTGTGTTTAGACAAGGTAAATCAATATAGGCGTGAAACACACATAGTCCTAGAGGAAACCAAAGAAACTGGAATAACATGATGTCTCAAAGATTAGGAAGTAATTTTGAGATGATTAACAAAGCTTGCTATGTGTGTGGAAGTTTTGATCACCTGCAGTATGATTGTGATTACCATCAGAGACAGTTTAATAATAAAAAGATGGTAAAACCAGTGTGGAACTATACTCAAAGGGTGAATCACCAGAATTTTTTCTAAAATGACTCACCCCAGTCCTAAAAGGAACATGGTTTCCAAAAGCTGAGTATTTATGACGGTCTGCCTAGAATCACTTTACTACTGCTAGACCAGTAATACTGCTCAACCCAGAACACAGTGAATTAGTGAAAAACATAGCCATTGACAAATGTTTTAATAAGCTCATTCCAACTGTTAGAAGACCCATTAACAACAAAACAACAACTAAAAACAGTAATTTTAATCAGAGGGTTAATACTGTTAGTGGTAAGAATGTTAATACTGCTAGGCCAAAAGCAGTAGTTAGTTAATTATAACTAGGTACAAAAGACTGTTACTTAATGCTGTTAAGGGAAACCGGGTTAAGACTGGTTAAGGCCTCTGCTTCTGTTGGGTTTGGAAACAAAGATAAAGTAATTAGACCATATTTTCTAAACTCAACAGTGCTATCAACCATTCTGAAATGGTTTAACTATATTGATGCCACAAGGCAGAGATCCAAGTAGTGATGGCTTGGGTCCCCAAAACGAGACTGAGTTTCTTACCTAATGTGGTTAGGGCAATCACAAATGGATTTAAGGACCAAGGAGTGATTGAAAGTGTGGCTTTTGCTCAAGGCATATGACATGGAACATGTCCTATCTTACTGATTTTGAAGAAATTGATGGAGGATATGTTGCCTTTGGAGGTAACCCCAAAGGAGGGAAAATCACAGGCAGAGGTACAATCAAAACTGGTAATTTAGATTTTGAGAATGTGTATTTTGTAAGAGAATTACAGTTTAACCTCTTTAGTGTCTTACAAATGTGTGACAAAAAGAATAGTGTTCTCTTTAATGACACTGAATGTATTATTTTATCTCCAAACTTTAAGTTAAATGATGAAAGTACTATGTTTTTACTTAGGTTCCTAGAAAGAGATATTATGTTATGTGTTGATTTAAAGAATTTTATTCCTATTGGTTGACTAACTTGTCTCTTTGCATAAGCCATATCTGATGATATTCCTAAACTATGGCATAGAAGGCCTTGGACACATAATTTCATAACTATGATATTAAACTGGTTAAGGGAAATCTTGTAAGAGGTTTACCTTCAATTTTTTTTTGAAAATGATCAAACCTGTGTTGCTTGTCAAAAAGGAAAGCAACATAGAGCTTCTTGTAAGTCCAAAACAGTAAGTTCAATCAGCCAACCTTTACATATGTTGCACATGGATTTGTTTGGTCTAACATTGTATAAAAAAGCTTAATATGTAAAAGAGCATTCTAGTTGTCACAGATGATTACATTAGGTTTTGGTTGGGTTTTCTTTCTAGGCTACCAAGGGAAGAGACTAAGTGGCATTCTAAGTCCTTTATAAATGAAGTAGAAGAAAGAGAAAATCTAATGATCAAAGGGTTAAGGTAATTAGGTGTGATCATTAGATATGAGTTCAAGAATAAGGAGATGAATCAGTTTTGTGAGAGAAAAGGTATTAAGAGAGAATTTAGTATAGCTAGAACTCCTCAACAAAATAGAGTAGCTAAGAGGAAAAATAGAACACAAATTGAGGCTGCTAGGATAATGCTAGCTGATTCTAAACTACCTACTACTTTTTGGGCTGAAGTAGTTAATACTGCTTGCTATGTGCAAAATAGGGTATTAGTAAATTAGCCTCATAACAAGACCCTTATAAACTTTTTCTTGGGTTAGAGAAAACCAGAGATTTAGGCTTTATGAGACAACCATTTGGGTGTTGTTACAATTCTCAATACAATAGATCACTTAGGCAAGTTTCGGATGGTAAGGCTGATGAAGATTCTTTGTTGGGTACTCAATCAATAGTAAAGTCTTTAGAGTATTCTACAGTTAGAAACAAGGATAGTTGATAGAGAACGGCATATCCATTTTAGGAGAAGAACCTAAATTACAGGAAGTAGACCAAATTGGATTTTTATATTGATGCTCTAACAAAAGTACAATGATTATAAGCCAGTTGTTACAGGAAATCAGTTATGTAATGCAGGGACAAAGATGTGTTTGATGCAGGTAAAGCTAGTATGGAGGAAAGTACCTGGCAAAGATTACATTCCTTGCTACTATTATGGCCTTAGTGATATAACTATTCTTCAAAATTCAAGAGGTCTCCTGATGCTTGAATTCATACCTTCAGGGAGATATTGAAAAGAAGGTTATGAAGAAGTACCAGGAAATGAAGGTGGATGTTTTGATTCAAGTAATTGATTCAAGAGAAGAGGATGATATGTTTACAACAATAACATATTAATAATGCTACTGCTAGTGATGGAAACAACACTAACAATGTTAATACTGTTAGTTCAACTGTTAATACTGCTGGCATAGAAGTTAATGTTGTTAGTAGTAATACAAGCATTGAACTTCCAAATGATCAAAATATGCTTGAATTGGAAGATATTGTGTATTAAGATGATTATGAAGATGTTGGTGCAGAGGCTGACCCATGAACATTTGAATTACATTTATGCATATCAGTCCTATTCTTACTACAAGAATTCACAAAGATCATCCAGTTGACAAAATTATTTAGAACTTGAATTCAGACCCCAAATCAAGAAGAATGAAAATGAATTTGGAATGAAGCATGGTTTGTTTAGTTTGTTCAGCAAAAGAACAAACCATAAAGACTTTCAAATTGTTGTTTGCTTATTTTTTATCACAAGAGAACCCAAAAAGGTAAATTCATGCATTTAAAAGGAATCCAAACTGGTATAGAGGTATGCAGGAGGCCTTCTACCTATTCAAGATAACAAGAAGTTTGGACCCTGGTGAATTACCTATTGACCAAACGGCCCTATAGGCACTAAATGGGTTTATAGGATAAGAAGGATAAAGAGGCATTGTGTATATGAAAAAAAAAACAAGATTGGTTGCTCAAGGATACACACAGAAGAAGGGATTGACTATGATGAAGTCTTTGCTCCTGTTGCAAGAATTGAAACAATTAGGTTATTCTTAGCATATGCCTCATATAAAGACTTTGTGGTGTACCAGATGGATGTCAGAGTTGATTTTCTTTATTTTGTTAGATTGAAGAGGAAGTCTATGTTTATCAACCATCAGGATTTGAAGATCCAGATCTTCCTGATAGAGTATACAAAGTAGAAATGCAATTTATGGAAAACTTTTTGCCATTCAGGCTACCCAGTGCTTGGTATGAAATTCTTGTCAACTTATTTGTTGCCTTTATCTCTACACGCTAGACAATGGGTTTTAGAGAGGAAAGATAGACAAGACTTTGTTTATCAGAAGGGACAAAGGTGATATACTCTTAGTTCAAGTGTATGTAAATGATATCATATTTAGCTCTACAAAAAAGTCATTATGCACAAAGTTTGAGAAGATGATGCATAAGAAGTTTCATAAGAGTTTCTATGGGTGAACTCACTAGTCTTCATTGGGACTACAAGTAAAGGCAGAAGGAAGATGGAATTTTTATCAGTCAAGACAAGTATGTGACTGAGATTTTGAAGAAATTTGGGTTTTACTGATTGTCATGACAGCAAACACTCTATGGAAAACTCAAATGCCTTTGTCAAGTGATGAAGATGGTAAGAAGGTCATGTTCATTTTTTTGATCAATGATTGGTTCTTTGATGTATCTTCTTCTTAAAGACCTGATATTATGTTTGCAATATGTGCCTGTGCAATGATACCAAGTCTAACCCAAAAGTTCACATCTTCATGCCTGTGAAATGAATTGTTAGATACTTATAATAGGTCAACCTTTAAATTATGCCTTTGTTTGGTATCTAAAAGATTTAACATTTGATTTGGTAGCATATACTAAAAGTGATTTTGCTGGCGGCAAGCTTGGATAGGAATAGTATACAACGGTATGTTGTCAATTTCTTAGGTGTGGATTGAATGTCTTGCTAGTGCAAGAAGCAGACTGTGGTTGCTAATTCTAATTAAAGGCTGAATTATGTAGTTTTTTTTTTTGGCTTCAAGTTGTGTGGTCAAGTTCTTTGGATTCAAATACAATTGCTTTAATTTGGATATAACCTTTATGATACAAAGATCTATATTGATAGTGTGAGTACTATATGCATTGTTAAGAACACTGTTTTTCATCAAAAATTTAAAGCACATTGAGATTAGACATCACAAACTTTATAGAGATTCACAATGAAAAGAAGCTAATTCAATGATCAAGTTTCATTACTGAAAAGAATGTTGCAGATTACTTCAAAAGCATTTGATGTAAGTAGATTTCAATATCTTATTTCCAGTATTGGATTTGCGCAATCTTTCATGTACTGATTATAGAAATGGTGAGGTTTTAATAAGAAGAATTAGACGAGGGAATTAGTGAGATTAAAACAGAAAAAGAGATATGTGTGATAAAACAGACAGAGTGATTTAGTGAGAAAAAGAATTGAGAGAAATTTTTGAGATGCGAAAACAGACTGAGAGATAGTGTGATTAAAATTTGACAGAGTGATTTAGTGAGAAAAAGGAATTTGAGGAGAGAAGTTATGAGTTAAAGAAACAGAAAGAGGAGTTTGAATATAGCAACAAAACAGACAGATAGAGAGAATGGTGAGCTAAAAGAATTGGAGAGAACAAGCAAAAACGATAGAGGGTTTTTGTGAGCTAAAATGTTAATTTGATGATAGAAAAGCTGATTAGAATGGAATTGGAGTTAATGCTGGTGATTCAAAGTTAATACTGCTAGGCATAAACTTACTGCTGCTGGGGAAAGTTAATGCTGCTCAGGCATAACCTATACTGCTGGTTGTAAGTTAATGCTGCTAGGCTTAATTACTGCTGAGTTACTACTGCTGGGTTACTTACTACTGCTAGTTGAAAGTTAATGCTGCTAGGCATAACTTACAAAACTCTGCTGTGAACGTTAATGCTGTTGAGGGTTGTTTCATAAATACTTCGATTAAAGCGGTTTATTTATAATTTATTTCGATCATAAACCACTAACTCATTTTCATATTTATCATCATATACCACAACACAATGACGATCCTTACAGTTGTCTGTGAGATGTATGATACTCATAATTTAGTTGCGTTTTTGGCTAAACCCGCTGAAAGTGAGGGGTTATTGAACAAGTTGTTGATTTTCTGAATGCTAGTTCAATAAGATATGCTTTAACCGTTAATCCCACTATATATACTTCATGTATTGAACAATTCTGGTCCTCTGTCAAGGTGAAAACGGTCAATGGGGAACAGCAGTTACAAGCCCTAGTGGATAGAAAGAAGATCATCATAAATGAAGCAACTATAAAAAAAGAGGTTCTTCATTTGGAAGATGCTGATGGTATTGTGTGTCTGAAAAATGATATAATTTTTGAAAAGCTTACCACTCAGGGGTATAAAAATATTTCACAGAAGAAAGCTTACTTTTATAGGCATTTCTTCTCTACCCACCAATGGATTTTTCTGATATACATAACTTTTTGCAATGACTATATGTGCACTAAGACTACTGCATGGCAATGATATTTAGTATAGCACCTTGGCCCTGGCATGATTTGTTTAGCCACAAAAACCATAATGTTCAACTTTTCCAAGTGATATTTTTTGAAAGCTTAGTGAATATCAACTTAGGTTGTGATGGCAAATTCTTGTTGTATCCAAGATTGGGCTAGTTATGTTTGGATATATCAATCTAGATGGTTTGATATAGATCCATCAGTTAGTCTTGTTTGCATAACATACGCTCTTACTAATGAATGGTTTTTGTTGAGCCAGAGAGAGGGGGGGTACGTCATTAAGCCCCCCAGTCAAATGTAATGTATACATCTATAAATGCATTGCTTTCGACTATCAATAAGCAAACTAAGTCATAAGCCATGCCAAAGACTTAATATACATTAAATGCTACTTCCTCTTAATAGGGGAGTTAGTTAAGAAAGGTCCTTCTCGAGAAATGTGCGCGATGTTCTTTAAATTTCAAACTTCTTTATCGATCTCACCAGACACGTGTATGGGCCGATTTTTTCCTTTTGCTAGTATATAAGGATAATTTCCTCATATTTTTACCTTTTCATTCGCTTCCAACTATAGATTGTTTTCCTTAAGGTAACCTCTTCTTTTTTCCTTCCTTCCATGATTCCAAATTTACATTCGCTTCTCAAACATGTACATTAGCGAGAGAAAGACTGAATCAATTTGTTATTGACTTTGACATACCCTAGGATGTCAAGGTCATCCTTCCCAAGGGATCGTAGACCATATTAGATTCCCCTTTGGGTTACGTTGGTCTTTATACTCATCACTTTTACCTTTCCAATTTAAGGCTTCCTATTCCTCCTTTCATATGTAAGGTCTTGACTTATTTCAAAGTACACATACTTCGCTTTAATCCATTTGGTATGGTGAAATTGACCACCTTTGCCGTGATGTGCAAAGCTTATGGGGGTGAGCCTACTGTCGATCTCCTTCGGTCTTTTTTAAACCTTGGTCCTGCGGGTGACTGGTTGACTCTATCTAATAGAGGGGGTGCTGATGTCCCCAAGGCCCTTCATAATCCCATAACCTATTTAGGGAACTGGAAAGGTAGTTTCTTCTTTATTAAGAACAAAATCATCCCTTCTGGCTATCCAGATTTCCTTCTTGGCGAAAATAAATTAGACAAAAAAATCCTTCAAGGATAAAGTTCCTTTGCACCCTAAAATGGACCCTTTGTACGACCAGATAGCTACATATCCTTGTGTTGTTCAAACTTTTCCGGACCCCATTCTCTGCCTCGCAGGTTTGAAGACAACTTGGAAACATAGTCCTAAGAGACCTGGCATCTATCATCGGGGACAAGGTATATTTGCTTCTTTATGTATCTCATAGTTTAACTCATTTCTTCCTTCGTTTTATTAACATTTGTGTTTTTTAGAGATGGACTTCAGGAGTTTTATGCTCGGAGGGGTTGATGGTGAGTTGAATTTTCTACCCGCTGAAGGTGCTAGTAAAGGTCAAAACGCTCCATCTTCAAAATCTGTAAACAACAATGCTCCCTTGATTGATGCTACTCCCCTATCTTCGTTTACCCCTCAAATGTTGTTGAGAATGTTGCTGATTCCGATGATCCTTCCTATGGGGAGGATGAACAAACTTTAATTGGTCCATCTTTATCTCCTCACCGTGAGGTGAGTAAAAAATTCAAAATTCTTGGCATGAGGAAGGTTGCTTCTGGTGTTCCTGGGAAGGCCTTGCCTCTGAAAGTTCAAAAAGCGCCTGCCCAAGCCAGTAAGGTTGCTGGTGAGGCTTCTACTCCTCTGGATGTTGACAGCGATTCTGATATCCATGGTATGCTTTGATTTTCTTCAAAATAGACCTCTATGTGATTTTTTACCATATCATCATTTATTCTTCGCTTTTGTTTACAAAATTTCCTTCAGCTAAGGAGTTAAAGGATGTGACAGATTGTCATTGGGTTGTTGCACATGTTACTCCTCCATCTTAGAAACAACATCATTTGTGATATTTATAATAGGGCCTATATGAGGCAAGTTGTTCTTCAATGTGTTGAACAGTAGGACTCGAGAACTTATCTTCGCACTTCATAATGCCAAAACTTCTTATGATGCTATTCGAGCACGGGAGCTTGACAAGGATAGGGCCTATGCTAAACTGGAAAGAAAGTATAATGAGGCTCTTTAGGATTTGGATAAGAATCCTCTTGTCTCCGATATGTGTGCTAAGATTAAAGCTTTGCAAGGATAAGTGGATGGTCTTTATAGTGAGTATAGCAGGCTTAACTTGAGGAGAAAAAATGGGTTGATTATAAACGGACTCTGTCTTCTCTTCGGACTAAAATCGAAGGTATTGAATCTGAAAAGGAGAGGCTCAAGTATTCTGAAATTTAATTATTACGGGAGATAGATAGCTTGAAGCAAGATAGAGCCACTATTGTTTCCAAATTTATTCCGGACGCAGCTATGAAGCTTATTCATAGCGATGATCTAGGTGTCCTTATAGCGAAGCTTGTTAGGTCCTCCATTATTTATGGTTGATGTCAAGCTTTTGAAGAAGTGGCTGCTATGGAGGAGCCTTTTGTTTTAGAGAAGATGTCAGGCTATCGGCCTTCGTCAAAAGAAAAATATGATTGAGCTGGTGATGCTTTAGCAAATGCTTCATATCCCTTCCTAGCTGAATATGTCGCCAATCCGTATGCTTCGTTGGAACAGATATTATCGAAGAAGCCTTCATTGTTTCGACCAACCTTTTCTGGATCTCGTTCCAAACCTTCATCTTTAAGGGTTAAGTAGTATTATGGTTGTTTTGTATTGGGATTAAAAGCCTTCTTGAAGTTACTGCTGTTAAGGTATTGGTTACTGCTGCTAAGCATAAATTAGTGCTGTTAGTAATCTTAATAAAAAATAAGCTAAGTAGTTAGTACTGCTAGTGTAAGTTACTACTACTAGTGTATATTACTACTGCTAGTAATGTTTGTACTGCTAGAGTAAAGTTAGTACTGCTAGTGTAACTTAGTACTGCTGATAAAGATTGAAGAAAACTTTCTAAGTAGTTAATGCTGCTTGTACACAGTTAGTGATACTGGTACAAAAGTTACTACTGTTGGTGTTGAAAGTTAACACTGCGGGTATAAAAGATTACAACTGCTGAAAGGATAAAGACTGCTCAGAGAAAATATAAAGATTGCTTGTGGGATATGTATGAGATATTTTTGTAAAAGATACGTATAAGTTATTTTTTAGAAGATCATGATAACTTAGGAAAATATTGTAATCCCATTAGGACTCCTTGGTGTATAAAAGGAGGACATAAGGTATAGAATTCTATGTATTAGTATCAAAGTATCAAATCGAGTCATTCATAGAATTGTCATAGCTTCAAGGTTTTGTAACCCTAACACTATTAAGAGTGTTCGTATTATATTGAGGCTGAAAGTTTGGTAAACTGTTTGTTATTGATCTTAATCATTAATGTTTCATTGAAATTCTTCTTAGTATCATTGACTAGATTCCGCATAGTCTTTAATATTCACAATCAAAGTTTCTATCATAGTTGTTTTGAATTTATTTAATACAACTTAGTCTTATACAAGCTAAGCAAGATCTATTCTATTAGGATCAACAAGTGGTATCAGAGCTTGTAAGAAGCTTTGAATAAGAAGAAACTTTTCTACACATAAGATCTACTTTTTCAAGAAGCAATAGATTCTCAATCAACTCAAACCATCAAGCTACCCATACTCCAACCTGGTGAGTATGATCTCTGGAAGATGAGGATGGAGCAGTACCTACACTGCATTGATTACATTCTATGGGAGATCGTAGAAAATGGTAATGCACCTATAGTAACAAAAATTGTTGATGGTAAGGAGACTGTTATCCCTCCTATAAGTGTTGAAGAGAAGGCACAAAGAAGGGCAGAGTTGAAGGCAAGAAGCACTTTGTTGATGGCCTTACCTAATGAGCATCAATTAAATTTCAACTCATACAAGGATGCTAAGACACTGATGCAGGCTATTGAGAACAGATTTGGAGGTAATACTGCTACAAAGAAATTGAGCAAACCTATAAAAGGCTTTAAAAGCTAATTAGTCAACTAGAGATGCATGGTGAAGTTATCCCTCAAGAAGACATCAATCAGAAGTTCTTGAGAAGTCCGTCACAAGAATAGACTATGCATACTATTGTATGGAGGAACAAACTAGAGATTGAGACATTGAGTTTGGATGACCTCTTAAACAATATGAAGGCTTATGAATCAGAGGTCAAGGAGACATCTAGCTTAACCACAAACTCACACAATGTAGCCTTTCTGTCCTCTAGCAACACTAACAATGCAACTAGAGCAGTTAATACTACTCAGGGTGTTAATACTGCTAGCACTCAGGGTGCTACTGATAGCTCAACAACTGTTGAAAATTTGAGTGATGCTATGATTTATTCCTTCTTTGCTAGCCAACCAAGTATTCCACATCTTGATAATGAAGATCTATAACAAATCCATCATGATGATCTAGAAGAGATGAACTTGAGGTGGAACATTGCTATGCTGACTATGTGGGCAAGAAGATTCCTGAAGAATATTGGAAGGAAGCTGGAAATGGCCAACAAAGAAAGAATTAGGTTTGACAAGTCCAAGGTGGAGTGTTTCAACTGCCACAAGAGAGGACACTTTAAAAGGAAGTGCAAGGCACCCAGGAATCAAGACAGCAGGAACAGGGAGCCTACCAGAAGGACTGTGCCAGTTGAGGAAACTACTTTAAATGCCTTAGTGTCTCAGTGTGATGGCTTTGGCTATGATTGAAGTGACCAAGTAGAAGAAAGTCCAATTAATTTTGCTCTCATGGCTTATTCTTTAACAAGTTCAAGTTCTTCTACAAACTCTGAGGTATCTAATGACTCAAATTGTTGTTCATCTTGTTTAGAATGTGTAAAAGATCTAAAAGAACAAAATGAACAATTAGTTAAAGACTTAAGAACAACTAGGATAAGTGTTGTCTCTTATAAAACTGGTTTAGAATCTGTAGAAGCTAGACTGTTAGTCTTTAAGAAAAATGAGTCTGTGTATGAGGAAGATATAAAACTCTTAAAACGTGAAATCTATTTAAGAGATTTAGATATTACAGAGCTTAAAAGGAAGTTAGAGTTGGCTATAAAAGAAAAAGATGAGGTTTAACTTACAGTACAAAAATTTGAAAATTCATCAAAAAACCTAAGTAAACTTCTAGACAGACAGATAATGGATAAGTGTAAAACAAGATTAGGGTATAATGCTGTCCCACCTCCCTATACTAGGAATTTTATGCCACAAAAACCTGATTTAGTTTATCCTGGTCTAGATGATTTTGTTGATGTGAATGAGTTTGTTAGTGAGTCTGTAGTAGAAAAGCCTGCTGTTGAGACTAATGAACCTAAGACTGCCAGGAAAGAAAATAGAGCCCTAATTATTTAGGATTGGGTGTCTAAAAGTGAGGAAGAAGACGAGCCTAAGTTTTAAATAGTTAAGCCTAATTTTACTAAAATTGATTTTGTTAAACCTAAAACTGATAGTAAACCTGTTGAGAAAATTGGGGAAGACACATACAGTCCATCTTTCAGTCCATCTAGAAGTCATAGGGGAAACAATAGAAACTAGAACCAACAGATATCTTAAAAATTAGGGAGTAATTTTGAGATGATCAACAAAGCTTGTCATGTGTGTGGTAGTTTTGATCATTTGAAGAATGATTGCAATAAGAATAATGGAAGATTTGCAAAACCAGTTTAGACCAATGTTCAAAGGGTGAACAAACAGAATTTCTCTAAATTAACTCACCCTAGTCCAAAAAGGAACATGGTTCTAAGAACAGTCTTATCTAGGTCTGGCCCAATTTCACTTAATACTGCTAGATCAGTTAATAATGTTCAACCAAGAACAACAATGAATAATGCAGGACCCATAAAAAATGTTATTAATAATGCATATTCAACTGCTAGAAGGGCTTTTAACAAAATAACAGCAGCTAATAATAGTAATTTCACTAAAAAGGTTAATACTGTTAAGGGAACAAGGGTTAATACTGCTAGGCCAAAAGCAGTTTTTAGTGCTGTTAAGGGAAACAAGGGAAATGTTGTTAAGGCCTCAGCATGTTGGGTTTGGAGACCAAAGCACAAAATTTTAGACCATGTCTCCAGAAACAATGGTGCATCAATGTCTTTTAAAAGATTTACCTATATTGATGCACAAGGCAGATCTAAGTCAGTAATGGCTTGGGTGCCCAAAAGAAACTAATTTTCCTACCATTATGTACAGGGCAATCCACAACAAGATTTAAATGATAAAGGAGTGATTGATAGTGGATGCTTTAGGCACATGACATGAAATAGATCATATCTTACAGATTATGAAGAAATTGATGGAGGATTTGTTGCCTTCGGAGGTAATTCCAAAGGAGGGAAAATTAATGGGAAATGTAAAATAAGAACTGGTAAATTAGATTTTGAAGATATATATTTTGTAAAGGAACTAAAGTTGAACCTCTTTAGTGTCTCACAAATGTGTGACAAGAAGAATAGTGTTCTTTTTACTGATACTGAATGTGTTGTTTTGTCTCCAGACTTTAAGTTAACTGATGAAAGTCATGTTTTGATTAAAGTTCCTAGAAAGGATAAAATGTATAGTGTTGATTTAAATAATGTTGTTCCTCAAGGAGGTCTCACTTGTCTCTTTGCAAAAGCCACACCAGATGAATCTAATCTTTTTCATAGAAGGCTTGGACATGTAAATTTCAAAACAATGAATAAATTGGTAAGGGGAAATCTTGTAAGAGGTTTACCTTCAAAACTTTTTGAAATTAATCAAACCTGTGTTGCTTGTTAGAAGGGAAAGCAACACAAAGCTTCTTGTAAGAACAAAATAGTTAGTTCAATCAGCCAACCATTACAAATGTTGCACATGGATTTGTTTGGCACAACATTTGTAAAGAGTTTAATGAAAAAGATGTACTGCCTAGTTGTCATAGATGATTTTAGTAGGTTTAGTTAGATTTTCTTTTTAGCCACTAAGGATGAAACTTTTAAAATCCTTAAAACATTCATAACATGCATAGAAAATCTAATAGACCTTAAGGTGAAAGTGATTAGATGTGACAATGTGACTGAATTCAAGAATAGGGTCATGAATCAGTTCTGTGAAATGAAGGGTATTAAGAAGGAATTTAGTATTGTTAGGACTCCACAACAATATGGAATAGCTGAAAGGAAAAATAGGACACTAATAGAGGCTGCTAGGACTATGCTAGCTATTCAAAATTACCAACAACTTTCTAGGCTAAAGCAGTTAATACTGCTTGTTATGTTCAAAATAGGGTGTTAGTTATCAAGCCTCACAACAAGACCCCTTATGAACTTTTTCTAGGTAGAAAACCTACTTTGAGCTTCATGAGACCATTTGGGTGTCCTGTTACAATCCTTAATACCATAGATCACCTAGGTAAGTTTGATGGAAAGATTGATGAAGGGTTCTTTGTAGGATACTCTACCAATAGCAAAGCATTCAGAGTATTCAACAGTAGAACTAGGATAGTAGAAGAGAACCTACATGTTCAATTTAGTGAGAATACACCTAATATTGCAGGAAGTAAACCTAATTAGCTTTTTGATATAGATGCACTAACAAATTCTATAAACTTTAAGCCAGTTGTTACAGGGAATCAGTTTAATGGTAATGCAGGTACAAAAGCATGTGCTGATGCAGGTAAAGCTAGAGTGGAGACAGTACATGGCAAAAATTACATACTGCTACCATTATGGACTCAAGATCAACCATTCTCTTCTAGTCCAAAGGATTCTCTTGATGCTTGATTCAAACCACCAGGGGATGAGGAAAAGAAGGATGCTGAAGATCTAGGGAATGAAGGTGGTAACCCAAGTGAAGAGGGAGAAAAAATTAATCAAAAAAAGGATGCAAGTGTTAACAGTACTAACAATATTAATACTGTTAGTCCAACTGTTAATGCTGCTAACATAGAGGATAATGCTGTTGATGAGAATATAGTCTATAGATGTGTTGATGATTTAAATATACATGATTTGGAAGAAATTAGCAGATTTGGTGATGCTGAAAATGATGATTCAGGGGCTGACATAAACAATTTGGATACATACTTCCAAGTCAGTCCTGTTCCTACTACAAGAATACATAAGAATCATCCTCTTAATTAAGTCATTGGAGATCTGCAATCAGCTACTCAAACAAGACAAATGACAAAGAATTTGGAGAAATATAGGTTTGTTAGTACTACTCTTAAACAAATAACAAGCCATAAAGACCTCTAAAATTCCTTGTTTTCTTGCTTTTTATCATAAGAAGAACCCAAAAAGGTAGTTTAAGCATTGAAGGATCCAAGCTGGATAGAGGCTATGCAAGAAGAGCTTCTACAATTCAAGCTACAAGAAGTTTAGACTTTGGTAGAGTTACCTAATGGAAAGAGAGCTATAGGAACTAAATGGGCCTTCATAAAAAAATTAAGAGAAAGTAAAAACAGACAGAGAGAAATATAAGCAAAAAGAATTGAGAGAAAGTAAAAACAAACAGAGAGAAATGTAAGCAAAAAGAATTAAGAGAAAGCAAAAACAGACAGAGAGAAATGTAAGCAAAAAGAATTGAGAGAAACCAAAAACAGACAGAGAGAAATGTGAGCAAAAAGAACTAAGAGAAAATTTTTGTGAGCCAAAAGGTTACGTTAATGATGAAAAAGCTATTTAGAATGGAATTGAAGTTAATGCTGGTGATTCAAAGTTAATACTGTTAGGCATAAACTTACTACTGCAAGTTGAAAGTTAATGCTGTTAGGCATAACTTACTACTGCTGAGTTACTACTGCTGGGTTACTTACTACTGCCAGTTGAAAGTTAATGCTGTTAGGCATAAACTTACAACTGATGGTGAACGTTAATGTTGTTGAGGGTAATTTTATAAATACTTTGATTAGGGGTTTCATTCACTCATTTAATCAATTTTATTCAATCATATACTCTCTAATCATAAACCCTAACTCAATTTCATTATTTTTCATCAAAACCCATCACAATGTCTGATCAAAAGTTTGATGATTCACATAACATGGTCGCATTTTTGGAGAAACCTACTGAAAGTGAAGGATTTGAGCGAATAGTGGATTTTATGAATGCAAGTTCAATAAAGTATGCTTTAATCGTCAATCCTACTATATATACATCTTGCATTAAACAGTTCTGGTCTACTGCCAAGGCGAAAATGGTTAATGGGAAAGTTCAGTTACAAGCCCTAGTAGATGGGAAGAAGATTGTTGTTACTGAAGCATCTATAAGAAGAGATCTTTAACTGGAAGATGCTAATGGTGTTGATTGTCTGCCAAATGCTACAATTTTTGAACAACTTACACTCATGGGGTATGAAAAACTTTCACAGAAGCTTACATTTTATATGGCTTTCTTCTCTCCCTAATGGAAGTTTCTTATTCATACTATTTTGCAATGGCTAAGTGCTAAGACTACTGCATGAAATGAATTTACTAGCACTATGGCCTCTGCAATGATCTGTCTAGCTAATAACCAGAAGTTTATCTTTTCTAAGTATATTCTTAAAAGCATGATGAAGAACTTAGATAGTGCTGTCAAATTCTTGATGCATCCAAGATTTGTGCAAGTATTTTTAGATATTCAACTAGAAGGAATGATAAATCACAACAGAATTTATATCGCACCATCTCACACAAAGAAGGTTTTGTAACTCTAACACTATTAAGAGTGTTCGTATTATATTGAGGCTGAAAGTTTGGTAAACTGTTTGTTATTGATCTTATTCATTACTGTTTCATTGAAATTCTTCTTAGTATCATTGACTAGATTCCGCATAGTCTTTGATATTCATAATCAAAGTTTCTATCATAGTTGTTTTGAATTTATTTAATACAACTTAGCCTTATACAAGCTAAGCAAGATCTATTCTATTGGGATCAACATTTTGTCTATTCCGGGTGGTGTGTGCCCATGACTTTAGGTTTCGATTTGTTGTTTTGTTATTGCAAATGATCTACCGTGAAGTTTATATATGGCCTATAGGCCCTTTCCTTTTGCTGATGGATTTTTATCAAGCATTTTGTTGTTCGTATGTTGGCTGCTTTTTAGGTTTTTAGTTGAAACCTTTAGAGAGTTATCGTGAGTCCATGTGTTATTTTTGAAGGAATCATGTGTGACTCTTCATCGCCTCTCGAACTTTTATGCTTTCTTAATAACGTTAATTTAGGTGTTATTTTTCGAAGGGCTCATGTGTGGCTCTTCGTCACCCCTTAAAACGATTTACATTTTATTGATAACGTAAATTTAGGTGATTATTTTTCGAAGGGCTCATGTGTGGCCCTTCGTCACCCCTTCGAACGTTTTACATTTTCTTGATAACGTGAATTTAGGTAATTATTTTTTGAAGGGCTCATGTGTGGCCCTTCGTCACCCATTAGAACGTTTTACATTTTCTTGATAACGTGAATTTAGGTGATTATTTTTCGAAGGGCTCAGGTGTGGCCCTTCGTCACCCCTTTGAACGTTTTACATTTTCTTGATAACGTGAATTTCGGTGATTATTTTTTGAAGGGATCATGTGTGGCCCTTCGTCACCCCTTCGAACGTTTTACATTTTCTTGATAACGTAAATTTAAGTGATTATTTTTCGAAGGGCTTATGTGTGGCCCTTCGTCACCCCTTCGAACGTTTTATAAGGAACATAAGGCTCATGTGTGGCCTTTTTCCAAAAATGCGAGGTCTTTAACCAAATCCATTTTCATTGATAGTGTAGAAAGATTTACATCATTTCAATTATGAACACTTAGTTTGCTACACTGTAATGAGGATTTAACAAGTGAATCTGTTGAAGGACTTTAAAATAAACAAGGAATAGTGGTTCTTAGACATAGAACTTACGTAAGTTTGTTCCGTTCTGTGTTCGGTCAACTGCCTAACCAGATAACGTTTCTAACTTGTAAGCCTCGTCTCTGTAGGCTTTCCTTATCATGTAAGGTCCTTCCCATGTTGGTCCTATTTTTCCTTGATATTCTGCCTTGCTGGCGCTGTTTAATCGGAGCACATATGTGCTTGGTTTGAACGTGGATGGCTTATCATTCTTGTTATAGTAGCCTTCCAACCTCTGCTTGTAATGGGCTTCTTTTATCGAGGCCATTTCCCTCCTTTCTTCTAGGATGTCCAGGTCTTCTCGTCTCCTCTTTTCATTTTCTTTGGGATCAAAGTCTTGAACTCGCTTTGTTTCCACACTTATTTCTATGGGGATGACAGCTTTCAAGCCATAGACCAGGCTAAAGGGAGTTTCTCTATTGCTGGACTTGGGCATTGTTTAGTGTGCCCATAGAACTTGCGGTAACTCATCAATCCATGCTTGGTGTGCTTTTCCCAATCTTCACTCTATTCCTTTGATAATTTCTCTGTTTGTTACTTCTACTTGTCCATTTGCCTGGGGTGATAGACAGTCGTAGATGCTTGAAGTGTTCCTAGTTTTTTTTAGAATACTGGGAACGTGCCTTCCACAAACTATTTCCCATTGTCTGAGATTATTGCATAAGGCCTTCCGAATCTGCACACTATGTGTTCCCATACGAATTTTTCTATGTGTTTTCCAGTTGTTGATATTAGCGGCCTCGCTTTGACCCATTTTGTGAAGTAATCTATGGCTATCACTAAAAACCTTGCACCTCTAGGTGTTGTTGGCAGGGGCCCACTATATTGATTCCCCATTATCAGAAAGGCCAGGATGACGTAATAGATGTCATTTCTTGTTTCAGTTTTTTAGGTACCGAAGAGTAGATTTGACAGGCTTCACATTTCTGAATTAATTCTTTTGTGTCTTTGTGCATGGATGGATAGTAATATCCCAACCTTGTTATCTTTGATACCACTGACCTCAGACCCGAGTGCATTCCGCACGACCCTTCGTGTACTTCTTTTATGATGTTCTTGGCCTGCAATTGTCCTACACACCTTAACCATGGTGATAAGTATGACCTTCGGTACAGCTTTCCTTTAATCGTCTTTTATAATTGAGCTTTGATGCGTAGCTTTCTTGCCATTTGTGGGTCGTCGGGTAGAGTTCCCGATTTTAGGTATTCTCGGATAGGTGTCATCCAGTTGCCCCATTCTTCTTGAACTATGTCCGCAACTTCCTGTTTCTCAATTGACATGTTTTGTATGACTTCAACTAGAACTTCTTTCGCAAGTTTAGAAAAGGTAATTGATGCTAGTTTACTGAGAGAGTCTGTTTTCTTGTTGTGTTCTCTTTTAATGTGTTCAATCGAGTAACTATGAAAACTTGACAGTAGATCTATCGTTTTTTCTAGGTACTGTTTGATGGTCGGTTATCTGGCTTCAAAAAGCCCTTTGACTTGATTTTCTACTAGACAAGAGTCTACGAAAATGATTAGTTCTTGTATTTCCATCTCTTTAGCTATGCGTAACCCTGCTAGGGGTGCTTCATATGCTGCCTTGTTATTGGTGGTTTCGAATGCGAACCTCAATGTGTATGTATATTATTTTCCTTCTAGGCTGACCACCATCAGTCCTGCTCCTGAGCCATCAGAGATTGAGGCTCAGTTAGTGAATAGTTTCCATGCGTTTTCAGGTTTCGGTTCGTTTCTTTTGACTTCTTCGTTCTTTGCTTCCTTGCTTTCTGGAAGTGGTATTTCTGCCAGGAAATCAGCTAATATTTGCCCTTTAATTGAGTTCCTGCCTCTTAATTCGATTTCATGCTCTCCTAATTCAATGGCCCATTTAGCTATGCGGCCTAATTTTTTGGGTTTTACCAGAATTTGTTTTATGGGTTTGTCGCTGAAGACTTGTATCGGGTGAGCTTGGAAATACCTCCGAAGCTTTCTTGCAGCGTACATGAGGGCGAATATCAGTTTTTCTAATTCTGGATACTTCAACTCAGCTCCGTGTAATGTTCGGCTTACAAAGTATACGGGGATTTGTTTCTTTCCTCTTTCTGCCATTAGTACTGCGCCCACGATTTCTTCTGAGGTTGCGAGGTACATTGTTAGAGTTTCCCCCTTTGTTGGTATGACCATCATTGGTAATGACTCTAAGCATTCTTTCATTCTTCGGAAGGCTTCGTCTGCTTCTTTCATCCATTGAACCATCTTTCCGCTCGTACAACTTCTCAAAGTTTTCATGAAAGGGAGTGTCCTTTCTGCGCTCTTTGAGAGGAACCTACTCAGGGCCGCTATCTTTTTTGTTAAGATTTTGCATCTGGTTGATTGTTTTGGGAGATTGTAAGGTTGATACAGCTTTTACCTTAGAGGGGTCTGCTCTTATGCCTTGCTTCGTAATAAGATGGCCTGAGTATACTCCTTCTACTCTGAAGGAGCATTTTTTTTATTAAGCTTTAGGTTGATTTTCCGAAGCCTTTCAAGGGTTTCGGTGATGTCGGCCATCATTTCTTCTTCAGAGTCACTCATTATCACCATATCGTCGGCGTTAACCTTCATATTTCTTCCCATCTGGTGGCCGAAAACTTTGTTTATGAGACTTTGATAGGTGGTCCCTGCATTTTTTAGACCGAAAGGTAGTCTTTTGTAGCAGAAAACCCCCTCTCTTGTAAAGAATGTTGTTTTTTCTTCGTCTTTCTTAGCTATAGGGATCTGGTGATACCCCTTGTAAGCTTCCAGAAAGCATTTCAGGCGATACTTATAGAGGCCTTCCGCCTTTTGTTCAGCTACGGGTAATAGGTGAGGCTCTTTTATGCATGCTTTGTTTATGTTTGTGAAGTCTACACGCAGCTTCCATTTTTCGTTGTCTTTTATCACAACCACGGGATTTGATACCCATGTCTAGTACTTCGCTTCTCGTAAGATCCCCACTTCTGTCAAGTCTTCTACCTGGTTGTAGATCACTTGGTTTTTTTCTGGGGCTAGGCTTATCTTCTTTTACTTTATTGGTTCTGTCAAGTCTTCTACCTGGTTGTGGATCACCTCTTGGTACCCCTGTTATGTGGGCCGAAGTCCATGCGAATACGTCTATGTATTTCTTTAGGAGATCGCGTAGCCTTATCTTTATTCTTGTTGGTAGATGTCTTCCTATCGTAATCTTCTGTTCCGAGTACTTGTCGTTTATCACCACCCTTTCTTCTGTATCTATGTAACTAAGGACGCTTTCTTCATTTCCTTGATGTTTATTGGTTGAGCCACCCTCTTCTTCTTTTGGTTTCTATGAGTTATACTCCAAGAAGATGGTGCCGATACCTCTGGGCGTGTAAAATTTTATAGCTTCATGAACTGTAGACACCACGATCCCCATTTGTTGCATAGCGGTTCTTCCAAGCAGTAAATTATGTAGTGAATCCGATTTTACGATTATGAATGTGAGTGTTTTTGTTATTGCGAAGGGCCCATCCCCAATCGTAATTTCCAAGGGTATTTCTCCCAAAGGCCACGACTGTTCTCCTGAGAATCTGACGAGAAGAGTGTTTGAGTCCACTCGAAGGGATCTGATTAACGGTTTCAGTTTCAAGAAGCAATGTTCGTATAATACTTCACATGAACTTCCCCTGTCTAGGTATACTCTGTTTACTTGCCTTCTTGATATGCACACTTTGATTATGACAGGATCTGCTAAGCCGACATTCAGAAGGGGCGGGAAGGTGATTTCCTCTATCTCGCTGTGGTCTGCAGGCCTCTTTTTCACATTATGGTTTTTTCTGCTTATCATAAGAATAGAAACTTTGTCGAGTGTTGGCTTCTTCTCTTCTTTTTTCTCTCTTCTAAGCTAGTACTATTAGTCTTTTCTTTTTTCTCTTTCACCCCTTTCACCAGGTGAGCAAGCTGTCTTGATTTGACTGCTTCTTCTATTTGGTGTTTTAACTCCTGACATTGGTTTGTTTCATGTCCATAGTCTTCATGGAAATTGCAATATCTTGTCTTGTGCTTGGACCAGTTGGCTTCGGGCAACTGTGGGGGTTGTTTGAAAGTCTTTGCAACTTTTTCTGTGGTGAGGATCTCTTTGGGAATTTTGACCAGATTGGAGAGTAGTTTGTGATTTTGTCCCTTGTAAGGGGAGAATCGTCCTCTATCCTTTTTCCCAATGTTATTACCCCAGGAGAATTTCTTTGATCTTTCGTAATCATCCCTTCGGTTGTTCAAAACACCGTTAGTGACCACCTCTCTTGCTTCAAGCTAGGTATAAGCCTTCTCCATTAGATCTTTGTAAGTGGATGGAAGGTCTGTGGAGAGATGTTCGACCAAACTTCGTGTTCTTAAACCATGAATGAAGCCATAAATTCGTTGTTCTTCATGCAGACCCAGGATTTGCAAGGTATCATCTGTATATCTGGTGATGAAGGCTCGAGTGCTTTCGCCTTCTCTTTGTTTAATGTTGTGAACCGCCAAGTGTATCTTTGTGAATTTCTTTTGCCGACTGAAGTGTGATTGGAACTTGGCCTTCAGATCCTCATAGTTGAGGATGATACATGCTTTCTGGCTATTCCACCATATGCAAGTTGAATCTTTAAGGGTGTATGTAAACATGTGGCAGGCTACGGGCATTAACCATTTCTGCATGCGGATAACCCCTTCGAAAAGGTGTAAGAAATTATCTGGGTCCCCTTTCCTATCGTAAGAACCAATATGGGAAGGCATTTTTAGTCCGTCCGAAAGAAGATAATCCTCGATCCATCAAACAAAAGGGGTTACGAAACCTGAAAAGTCTGCGATGGGACCTACAGGGTATGGGTATGCAGGCATATTTGGTGGTGAGTACATGGGCTGAGTATAGAAGGGATAGTTACTCGAAGGAGCAACGGTGGGATGCATAGGTCCATTATATGATGGTACGCTATTGTTGGTAAAAGCCTGTGGTATATACCCTCCTTGAGGATGATATGCGAAGGTGCCCCCAGCAGGGGGATTACCTATCTGGGTCTGGAAAGGGAAATTCGGAGCTTGTCCGTAGACAAGGTTCGCAGATGGTTGAGAGTAGCGGTTAACATGGATAGGCATAAGTCCAATATTAATATGCAAACTATTAGGTATGAAAGGCTAAGCATGGTACGAGAGAAGCGTACTATTAGGAGGGAGGTTTCCCCCATGTTAGTCGAAGGCTGATGTATAACACCCCCATTTTAACATATATAGCAGCGGAATCTAATCTGGGGTATTATTTCATAGTACAACAGTCATAATCATAGAAAACAAATCGTAAAGAGACATTTTTGGAAAATTTAGTTATCATTCATTATTTCATCAGAGTTTTTACAAATAGAGGTCCCAAAATCTACATGAAAAGATAAAGTTTGAATGATAACAGTTTAGCCATCTTCAAGTCCGTGCCACTCTGTGCCATAAGATGCTCAGTTACCTGAGATAAACATGCTAAAAAGGTCAACACAATGGTTGAGTGAAATTCATAGGTTTATGGTAAACAGTTTGAATACAAGTCATCATAATAGTGGGTTACGTTGTTATACACCCATAAGTGTAATAATTGCAATGAGTATAATTATTATGGAAAACAATATTATTGCCTTAAGCTCATGACACCGAGATCTTGAGATAATAATTAATCATAAGAAGTTGCCCCAACGGGTGCCTTTTCCAAACACCCACATAGTGATTTAAATGAAGTGCGTTTGGTTACTAGAAAGTATAGGCACACTAACGGGGAAGTTCAGTCCCAAATAGATCTACTCACAGCATTCGCGCTTACTTCGAAAAGTAATTAACGGTTCATGATAGTGGGGTCTTAATGGCAAAAGTAAGGACTTAGGCAATAATATATCAGGATAGCATACAGTTGGAAAAACACTCGTATTCATGGTTTATAGCATGTATCCCCCTCGCGGGTTTATGAAACATTTAAAAGAGTTAAATGCGAGGCT